>SJYQ01002792.1:0-33753 GCA_006410935.1 Redunca redunca | reverse complement strand
CTTTTAAATTGTAATTAATTAACTATAATTATTTAATTACATTTTAAATGTTTAAATGTTTTAATCGAATATATTTATTTATATTAATTAATAATTAATTCATTATATTTTGTAGAGTAAGGGAGTAGGGCTTCCCAGGTGACTCAGTGACAAAGGATCCACCTGCCAACGCAGGAGACATGCGTTCAATCCCCTGGAGAAGGGAATGGCTACTCACTCCAGTATTCTTGCCTGGAAAGTCCAATGGACAGAGGAGCCTGGTGGGCTACACTTCATGGCATTGCAAAAGCAGGACACAGCTCAGTGACTAAACAACAACAACAGAGGAAAGGAGTAGAAAATGAGCAGCTGATTCTAAAAGTTGTATATTCAAAACTAGGTCACAGGAACAAAAGCTGTCCACTGTAAGAACTGATGAGGGAAAGGTCAGGTCAGCATAGGCATCTTAATATATTTAATTTACATTTCTAGAAGCTTGTGGAAAGAATGGTAATAAAACTTTCTAGATATCTGCAGATACTTTTTAAATATTCATTTTCTATCGGAGACCATTTTCCACATTCATAATTCTCTTTGCATATTTTTAAGCATAAGCCTCTGTAACAAGCATTGTACATGGAGAAATATGATACACAAATGGGAATATGAACTCTGAATATTTCCAATTTGTCCATTTTAAAGGCTCTATATAGTGCTATATGTAAAGCTATTTACTTTATTCCCAATGAATGTGAAATTAATATTTCTGTTTTAATAAAAATCATTTGTATGTGGGCAAATCATTCTCTCAGTTCCTATAAAGACTACAATCTCAAGACCAAATATTACTTACAAGTAACAGTAAGCTAATATGAGCTTCCCAGGTGGTGCTAGCGGTACAGAGCCTGCCTGACAATGCAGGAGACACAAGAGATGTGGGTTTGATCCCTGGGTGGGGAAGATCCCCTGGAGGAGGGCATGGCAGCCCACTCCAGTATTCTTGCCTGGAGAATCCCATGGACAGAGGAGCCTGGTGAGTTGTAGGCTAGGGCTGCAAAGAATCAGATGTGACTGAAGCAACTGAACACATATGCACTGAGCTGACATACCACCAATTTACACTTGGATATTGTTCTAGAAATGTCTTTTGTTGGCTTACTTTTGATTCACAAGGAGAAACTTGGATTTGCAGTGGTAGATGTTTGAAGGAGACAAACTTAAATATTCATCTATTGAAGTAACAAGGTAACAATCAGAAAATTGTCTAAAATATTTCCAGTAAATTATGGCTACATAATGAAAACAATACATAGATATTACTTTACAGCTTTAAAACCAGTAGACTAGAAATATGCGTCCCTATATACTACCTGCCCACCTATCCTCGACCAAGTAAAATTGTTTTATTTACACTTGAATTTACAAAAGCATTCTTGGTTTCTGTGATTCACTCCTTTATTTGACCTGTATGATTTAATATTTTTCCCAGTAGCAATTGTTTCCCTTGACTGGAAACAAAATGAATTAATTATTTTGGATGCCCTGCTATAAAAATCTATATTTATTTCTGACTATTAGGAATAGAGAAAATATCATAGCTTCAAGTCTGTATTTTTTTGAATCGGTAATTAATAATTAGGTAGAATCTCTGAATTAGCTCAGAAATATTTTTCAGTGTTATAATGTAATTAGACATATCTTAGGAGTATATCAACCTTTATAATTATTTATATTATTTTATTGCATGTACAAAACTGGCTTTGTTTCTCAGATATTAGCTTTTGAATTATCAGATTTGTGGATCTAATTGTAAAGTCCGATTATTCATAATTATACAAATTCCCACTGAATTCATTAGATTTTATTAAATGTTTATAACTGAAGAAACAAAACTGAGAATTGTCTTCTTTTGAGGTAGTGCTTTCAAAAACCATTAATCAGCATATTATATTGTAAATGACACTAGCAAATAGAGACTGCAAGTATGAACNACAGTTCAAAAGCATCAGTTCTTCGGCGCTCAGCCTTCTTCATAGTCCAACTCTCACATCCATACATGACCACAGGAAAAACCATAGCCTTGACTAGACAGACCTTTGTTGGCAAAGTAATATCTCTGCTTTTGAATATGCTATCTAGGTTGGTCATGACTTTCATTCCAAGGAGTAAGAGTCTTTTCATTTCATGGCTGCAGTCACCATCTGCAGTGATTTTGGAGCCCCAAAAAATAAAGTCTGACACTTTTTCCACTGTTTCCCCATCTATTTGCCATGAAGTGATGGGACCGGATGCCATGATCTTCGTTTTCTGAATGTTGAGCTTTAAGCCAACTTTTTCACTCTCCTCTTTCACTTTCATCAAGAGGCTCTTTAGTTCCTCTTCACTTTCTGCCATAAGGGTGGTGTCATCTGCATATCTGAGGTTATTGATATTTCTCCTGGCAATCTTGATTTCAGCTTGTGCTTCTTCCAGCCCAGCATTTCTCATGATGTACTCTGCATATAAGTTAAATAAGCAGGGTGACAATATACAGCCTTGATAAAACAATAAAATTTTGCCAGATTCAATTTGAGCTAATAACTCGAAGAGGAGGCAGGTCAGACCATCACCAAATATTAGTAACATAGATAGACAGTATAAATATTATGTACACTTGGATATTAAAATCCATTTAGTAAATATTTGCTGAATACTTGCTATGTACAAGGCATATATGAAATATAATACATATTTTAAAGTATTTATAGTTAATATATGGATCATATTTTAGTTAGCTAAAATTTTCAAGAACATTAAAATGATTTAAAATAGTTTAGAAACCTTTCTCTTTCCTTGTCTCTTAAAGCCATTTCCACACTGGAGGAAACCAGACATAAAATTTTGGTGTATGTTATTCCAACCACTTTCTGTAGTTTTACCACCACATAAACAATATTTGCATTCATTTAACATTCACACTGAATTTATACACATATATACATATGCATACACAAATGAAATCATTAAATAAAATCATGTTTTATTTTGTTTGGTTTTCTGAGACTTGCTTTTTCCACTTAAAATACACCCTTGCTGTCTTTCCATGTCAGTACATAGAGTCTATCATTATTTTAAACTTACTGTTTTTAACAGCTTCATTGTAACCTTCTATGAGAGTATGTCAGAATGTTTCCAATTTTTCACTATTCAGTATGGGGCTGAAATGTATGTGCTCATTACCTGGTGACTACAATTCTTACTTCATAGATTGCTGGGATTTGACCAATGTGTCTGGCAGGACACACAACCCACACCTAGAAGAAGGTTCTCAGAAAACACGAGAAATTTCCCACAAATGAACTCTGAGTACTGCAAGTCCACCCAAGAGCCAAGCTAGTTCTAAAATCATCATTCACAAAATGCAGCTACCCATGAGTACTGTTATCTCTTTTTTAAATTTACCCAGGAAACCTGACTCGAACCATTATCTAAAGTAAGTCAGTTTCTGCATCATGGTTCCTCTGTATTTTGTACGTGGTTGTAAAGTACTGGTCACATAACTTGCTTCCTCTTTTTCTCTTTTAGACAATTCTTTTCCATTCCTTCTCCTAAACTATTGCATTATAAAGGGTAAGAGTTGCCTTCTTTTTCTGAGTTTTCCAAACACTAAGAATAGTGCCTGTGCATAGTGGTTCTCACAAAACCACTGAATGGTTGTTGAATGAATGTGTGTTACATTCACCAATTCTTTAAATTATTTTTTATGAAAAGGAATACAGTACTTTCATATTATGTAAAACTATAATAATTTGGTTAATCATCAACATTTGATCTATCTATACACATTTAGAAAGTTGGTAACAACTTGAATCAAATTCACTGTTTTCCTTTTCTCAGGAATAAACGCATCACTTATTCTTATGAAACAAACTATGTGTTATGAATACAAAGAAGACACTTTGTAGTTTGCCAATGCTAGTGCACTGATATTTAGATACCATTGATCTACTGAATTCTGGCATACTACATTTCAATTTCAGCTCCTTTTTCTAAGTTGCCACCTCAGTTTCCTCAAGGCTCAGTTTTCTCTTCTTGAAAATGAATATAACTATATCTATCTAGTATGAGTAATTCATGTTTTATTTGAAATACAGCTGAATTGTATGTCATGTATCACAGTTTCTGACACTTAAAGGTTATAATATCAATATAAAAACTATTAATTAAAAATAGTATATCATTATGGATAATAGTCATAGATTAATAAAATTAAGAATAATACTTNTATTATTATTGTTAAGTATACATTAGTAGTTGTTCTAAGTTCTTTGCACATGTTAACTCATTCTGTCTTTATTATAACACTTTAAGGGTAGGCACTGTTGCTGCTACTGCTGCTGTTGCTAAGTCGCTTCAGTTGTATCCGACTCTGTGCGACCCCATAGATGGCAGCTCACCAGGCTCCCCCGTCCCTGAGAGTCTCCAGGCAAGAACATTGGAGTGGGTTGCCATTTCCTTCACCAATGCGTGAAAGTGAAAAGTGAAAGTGAAGTCACTCAGTTGTGTCCAACTCTTTACGACCCCATGGACTGCAGCCCACCAGGCTCCTCCATCCATGGGATTTTCCAGGCAAGAGTACTGGAGTGGGGTGCCATTGCCTTCTCCGAGGTAGGCACTATCATACCCTTATTATACACATGAAATAACTAGGTCTCAAAGAAGTAAATAAGTTGACCAAGATTATACAGTTAAGTGCAGAAACATTATACAGTAAGTGCGGGCTTCAAATTTAGGAATCAGGTACTGAGGAGGATATGGAAATAAATGACTGTCATTGCCATGTGAACATTTCCAACTATTGCCCTTCGTGCTTAAAGGTAATTCAGTTAGGACCAACAAGGACCTATTATATAGCACAGGGAACTCTGCTGAATGGTATGTGGCAGCCTGGATGAGAGGGGAGTTTGGGGGAGAATGGATACATGTATATGTATGGCTAAGTCCCTTCACTGATCACCAGAAACTATCACAAAATTGTTAATTGGCTATAAGCTGCTACATAATAAAAAGTTCAAAAGAAAGAAAAACAAAAGTTATTCAGTTAGAAGGATTCTGTTACCTACTATTTTTCAGGAAAAAAAAAGTATAAAAAACCTTAAAGAGATCCTCCAAACTTTATCTCAACATACATACAAACTTTAGTACATGCACGATGATTTCCATATTCTCATTCTATGAAGGGCTTGATTGTAACGTGCGGTGTGTGCTGGTGCCAGACAATTTCCAGCTGAAAATCCCTCCAGAGGCAGCCTCAGCTGCAGAGAGCATACTCAGACAGGCCCCTCTTCCCCTTTGCCCGAGCAGCACAAATACAGGGGCGTTGTTCAGCTCCAGAGCTCCCTATGGGATCAGCCAAGGCTGTCATTAAGCCTGCATTGATAGCATCACTGGCTCAATGGACATAAGTTTGAGTAAACTCCGGGAATTGGTGATGGACAGGGAAGCCTGGTGTGCTGAAGTACACAAGGTCACAAAGAGTCGGACACTGCTGAGCAACTGAACAGAACAGATAGCTCTCCTTCTCTTTCCACCAAGTGTTCCTTTCTTCACTTTTCCAAAGTTGGAAGACCCTACAAGCACTCATTAATAAACATTCTGCACAGTGAACATTAAACATTGTGAGCCATGCGTCTTGAAATAGGCTGTCCCTTGTCTTCAAAGTCAATATATTCTCCTAATTTTCTTCACAGTCTCATCTTCCTTCACTGAAGTCTTATATGTTGTTCTATATTAGGATTTATCCAAGACTCTCTCTACACGTGATCTTCCTAGGCCTGAACGAGTGAATCTTGTTCATATTCATGGTTTAAATTACCACGCACACACTGCTGAGTTGCAAAACTACATCTTCAAGCCATCATTTTCCTCCTGTTATCAATATCCACAAATGGAACTCTATTGGCTCTACTGGCAAACATTTTCTGTAAAGGGCCAAACAGTAAATATGTTAGGTTTTGTGAGTCATACAGTCATTGTTGCAGCTACTTAAGTCTGCCATCAGAGCAGCCACAGACAGAAGGAAAATGAACAGCCATGAATATATCTCAAAAAAAAAAAAAACAACACGAAAACAAAAACCTTATAAAACAAAAAACAGTGTAGGCTAGATTCTGTTTGTCAACACCTGAGCTAAATTATTAATCTTCCCAAATCTTTCCGTAACTAGTACTTCCTTCATATCTCAGCTTAAATATTAATTCTCTCTGGAGATCTCTATCTCTGCTTCCCCTCTGTATGTTTCCCTATACTTCTTCTATCATACTTTAGTTACGTATTTACCTGTCGGCCACCCCATCAGCTTGTAAACTCCAACACAGTAACAAGCCAGCCTATCTTAACCATGTTTATATCCCTAGGATTTGCAATGTTTGGGCCAAGGCAGGCACTAACAAGTATATCTGGATGAATGAAAGCATATTAAAAATATGGATTGGGAATAAGCTATATGTATTTAGGAGGAGGAATTGATGGGTATGGGTAGCTATTTGGTGTGAGATATGATTATATTTTCCTAGAATATACATAGAATCAATAAATTATTTTGAAAACATTTGATTCTCCCAAAACTTGAGGCTTCTAAGGTTTGAAACAACCTTAGGAATTATAGACTTCAATGATGAACTGGACTCACATTTTATTTTAGTTCTGCATGATTGAATGAGTAATGCACTTCCATCAGTATCACATGTCTAATGAGTTTTCAGTGTAGGTTGTAGGTTGGTGAACATAAAGGAAATTGGTCCCAAGACCTGCCTACCTGCCCAATTTGGACTCAGTCTAATTATTCCTCCTCATGCAACCATTCTCACAGCCAAATGCCTCACTGCAATTACTCTCACAGGCATTTTTTTTTCCTGCCTCTGAACCTTTTCATCTGTTATTATCACTCCCTGAAGTGACCCCTCCCTCTGTTCTTCACTTGGCTTCTTCCTTCTCAGCCTTCAAGTTTCAGAGGGGCTTCCTCTGGTTAACTAATTACATGGATACTGAAGTTCTCACCTCTCTAACCCCTTTTCACTGCACCAGATTCCTGTTTAGAATTAATTTTAAGCTGCTAACTGTTGTATTATGTATTTACTCACTAAAAGGTAGTCTGTGTTATGCTGGGTTTAAATTCCAGTTCACCAGCTACTGGAAGTTGACAATGCTACTGAAAACTCACGGGCCCCAGATTTTTCTGTGATGTGAAGACAATGATGTGCTTAATCACTCAGGTTTAGGTGAGAATTGCAAGAGTTAAAGTCTTTTGAAATTTTTCTGGAAAATAACTCAATATAGATTAGCTATGTAAAGCACTAATAATGATTATTACTATTAACCACAGTATTGTTAATCATTATTATTGATATATTATTAATGATCAACAAACATTAACAAAATATTATTATTAATACTATAACAAAATAGCTAATATTTATTATTTATCTCCCTCACTGGACTAAAAGGATCTGTTAGACAAGGGCCATATGTGATTTTGTTCAAAGCTATATACCTAGTGACTGGCGCTGCAGTGACTGTTGAATGAGTGAGGCAGTCCTAGGAGGCTTCTCCCTGCTACCAGTGGTGAAAATCCTTGGGCTAGCCAGTGTCCAAGGCTCGGCCAAAAAGCAGAAGCCTACAGATGATTATGTCTTGCTCAAGTCAGCACGGATGGAGTAGGAAATTGACCTTGATAAATGTATCCTGCCCAGGCTAGCCCTGTGCTAGTTTTATTTTACCAATGACTAAATATTTAGGAGATTTTTGACTGCCACGCAAAACTTACCATTTCTTTACCATTGTTCATTGGCAGAGCAACTGTGCATAGACGGTCTTCATTTCACACATTGGTTCCACTCCAAGTTTCTTCCCATGTCTGTGTTTATGACTGCAGCTTTCAGGATCTGATGTTCAAGGGCCTTATATAAAATGTATGCAATACAGTCATCCCTCCGTATCTGTGGGTTTCATATCCAGTGATTCAACAACCCACTGATCCACAGGGAGACATGGAGCCGACAGATACAGAGCGCCAACTGTATGAAGGGGCTTTGATGAGCCACTGCTGCTGCTGCTAGGTCACTTCAGTCGTGTCCGACCCTGTGCGACCCCATAGACGGCAGCCCACCAGGCTCCCCCGTCCCTGGGATTCTCCAGGCAAGAACACTGGAGTGGGTTGCCATTTCCTTCTCCAGTGTATGAAAGTGAAAAGTGAAAGCGAAGTCGCTCAGTCATATCCGACTCTTAGCGACCCCATGGACTGCAGCCCACCAGGCTCCTCTGCCCATGGGATTCTCCAGGCAAGAGTACTGGAGTGGGGTGCCATTCACTGTTAAGTGGCCACTATCAGAGGTAGGCCTCCACTATCTTCTTCTGGTGTGAACATCTGTAGATCTATAAAATTTCACAAATAGTACTTAAAAGTGAGGAAGAGAGCACTCATGGAGAGCGGGAACTGTGTAGTTCATATAAAACCAATAAAAACATTTCTAGTACTATGGGATGGATAGTTCAAACTACATAGCTAACCTATGAAATGATAAATATAAATGTGAAATATTCTACTGATGATAAAACAGGCACTTAATTCCTAAGAAAATCATTTTGAAAATACTGCATAGATACCAGAGGAAAAACAGCTTATCTGTTTTGGAAAACAAGGCTGTTACATTTACTTTCAAGTATCCTGGTAAACAAACACTCAAGGTTACAACTTACAATGTATTTTTACGGTAACAGTATTTCCCATTAAGCCCAACACAATAAATCTTTTTAAGGCTTTTTTGGATGTATTTTCCTCTGAGCTGTATTTAGCCTTGAACAAGGCATCCTGATGAAAAAAAAAAAAATAGAAATTGATGTTGAAAAACAAGAGCTTATGAAATCCCATTTTATCTACAAAGAGACAGCAATGAAAAGGGAGAAAAAACTTATTACAACCAATGAAAAATTGTAACTCCTTTGCTAATAAAAATTCCTTTTATTGTATTAACACACTGTCAGAACACATAAACCCATTTCATATAGCAATCAATTCTAAAACAATTACAAAGCTTGCAACACAGCTCTGGAAAAGATCTTAAGAGTTCTCCTGGATGAAAAATTCCCTAAAAATAACAGAACAATATTTTGAAGGGAAGAACCTAAGAATTACTTTTCCTATGGAAAATTATTAAAAATATATATATTTAGGGCTTTTAAATAGCAAGTTAGAAAACTCTGATACATATAAAAATAGTTTATGTTTAACATTTAATATCCAGAGGTAATTTCTGAGTGCATGTGGGCACACAATTATTTGTTCTTTCTTTATGCATGTGGCCACTGGGAGTTGCTTTAACTGACTTCTATTTCCTTTTCACATGCTCCTAACTTTTCTTTCCCTTCCTTTCCTTTTCCATTTCCTTTCTGGCACTACAAGAGAGAAAGCTCCCTCATCTTGTATTTTTCCACCCTCAGGCTAGAATCAGGCATTTTTCCTAAATGACCTTGCCTACACTTACTGGAGAATTGTGTCTGGAAGCTAAGAGCTGAGTGTTGGTTGTGCTCATTGCCACTGAGATGCCATTATCTTTATTAGCCTCTCTCAGTGGACAGAATTAAAAAAATATATGAGTGTACACACAACCATACATATGCACAGAGTGAAAGTACCCAATGCTAATCCAATACCTCAGGGTTCATTGTAGACCTCCTCTCTCACTTATTTTTAATGTTTTTTTTTCTTTTTTCTTTTTTTTTAATCTGACAGTAAGAAACCTGGCTACTATAATCTGTAATCTACTGGCTTATTTGATTATCCCTAGAATACATGTGAGGCTTTCCAGGTGGCTCAGTGGTAAAGAACCCACTTGCAATGAAGGAGATGTGGGTTCAATCCCTGGGTTAGGAAAATCCCTTGGAGAAGGGAAGGGCAACCCACTCCAGTGTTCTTGCCTGGGAAAATTACATGTCTGAGGAACATGGCAGGCTGCAGTCCATAGGGTAGTAAGAGTTGGACATGACTAAGCTTGTATGCAGGAGAATACATGTCGTTTCAGAACTGCTAACCCATACTCTTGTGGGAATCAATTTAATAATTAATTTACACTATTTATATATAGTTCTCTTGTCAGTAGCCTTATTTAGTGAAAACATTGCTTCCAAAGTTATTTAAGTTAGTTCCTCCCCCCCTCCATTTCCTTCATTGAAGTCATATCATACAGTTATAATATGTTTAGATTTATATGTCACCACTATATGTGGCTTCCCTGGTGGCTCAGACAGTAAAGTGTCTGCCTGCAATGCGGGAGACCCGGGTTCAAACCCTGGGTCTGAAAGATCCCCTGGAGAAGGAAATGGCAATCCACTCCAGCATGCTTGCCTGGAAAATCCCATGGATGGAGGAGCCTGATAGGCTACAGTCCATGGGGTCACAAAGAGTCGGACAACACTGAGCAACTTCACTTTCACTATATGTATTCCATGCTAGAAGCCCTTGACATACAGGTTGATGTTTTTAATTCTGCATACATTAAAGGCCTCTCTGCAAAGTTTTGACAAATGCAAGGAGTAATATACCCAGTAATCCAATTTCATACAGTATGGTTCCATAACCCTAAAAATTCTCCTTTGTAATCAATCTATTCTTCTCCACCAACTCCTCTGATGGTTTAGAAAGTTATTAATTTTAGTTTTCTCCTATTAAGAGTGGGGACAATACTCTGTATTCTGACCCTCTTCAAACTGATTCCAGAAGTCTGGCCAACTGATTGCTGATAAAGGTTTCAAGGCAGTTCAATGGAAAATTATATTATTTTCAACAAATTATACTGGAAAAACTGGAAATCATATACTCTTTAAAACTAACCATTATTTCATACTATTTTCAAATGTTAACTCAAAATGGAATATAGATCTAAATGTTTAATCAGAAACTATAAATTCTTAGAATACAATCATTAAAAGTTTGACATAGACAATGTTTTCTCAGAACACAAATAGTAAAAACCATAATATGTATCTATAGATATGTACAGATGGTTAATTACATATCTATATCTGTAAACTTGATTTCATGAATCTGAAGTTTGTTGCTTTCTTAAATACATTATCATAAAAATGAAAAAGCAAGACACAGATTAGGAGAAACCATTTATAAGACAGCTCAGATCAAGAATGTGCATGCATGTATAATATGTTAAGTACACACATAAGTGGCCAATAAACACATGAAAAAAAAATGCACAATATTATTACCTATGAGAGAAATCACAGATTAAAATCTCAATGAAATACCACCATGAACAGATTCAGTTCAGTTCAGTCGCTCAGTCGTGTCCGACTCTTTGCTACCCCATGAATCGCAGCATGCCAGGCCTCCCTGTCCATCACCAACTCCCGGAGTCCACCCAAACTCTTGTGCATCGAGTCAGTGATGCCATCCAGTCATCTCATCCTCTGTCGTCCCCTTCTCCTCCTGCCCCCAATCCCTTCCGGCATCAGAGTCTTTTCCAATGAGTCAACACTTCGCATGAGGTGGCCAAAGTACTGGAGTTTCAGCTTTAGCATCACTCCTTCCAAAGAAATCCCAGGGCTGATCTCCTTCAGAATGGACTGGTTGGATCTCCTTGCAGTCCAAGGGACACTCAAGAGTCTTCTCCAACACCACAGTTCAAACGCATCAATTCTTCGGCACTCAGCTTTCTTCACAGTCCAACTTTAACATCCATACATGACTACTGGAAAAACCATAGTCTTGACTAGATGGATCTTTGTTGGCAAAGTACTATCTCTGCTTTTGAATATGCTATTTAGGTTGGTCATAACTTTCCTTCCAAGGAGTAAGCGTCTTTTCATTTCATGGCTGCAGTCACCATTTGCAGTGATTTTGGAGCCCCCCAAAATAAAGTCTGATACTGTTTCCACTGTTTCCCCATCTATTCACCATGAAGTGATGGGACCAGATGCCATGATCTTCATTTTCTGAATGTTGAGCTTTAAGCCAACTTTTTCTCTCTCCTCTTTCACTTCCATCAAGAGGCTCTTTAGTTCCTCTTCACTTTCTGCCATAAGGGTGGTGTTATCTACATATCTGAGGTTATTGATATTTCTCAATCTTGATTCCAGCTTGTGCTTTTTCCTGCCCAGCATTTCTCATGATGTACTCTGCATATAAGTTAAATAAGCAGGGTAGCATGCCCCTTTTCTTATTTGGAACCAGTCTGTTTTTCCAGATCCAGTTCTGACTGTTGTTTCTGGACCTGCATATAGATTTCTCAAGAGGCAGGTCAGGTGGTATGGTATTCCCATCTCTTTCAGAATTTTCCACAGTTTATTGTGATTCACAAAGTCAACGGCTTTGGCATAGTCAATAAAACAGAAATAGATATTTTTCTGGAATTCTCTTGCTTTTTCCATGATCCAGCGGATGTTGGCAATTTGATCTCTAAACAGATTAGAGTTATTAAAATTAACTTTAAAAACTCCTACCATGCTTTTTGTTGTCAAGGATGTGGACCAACTTGAAGTCTCATATACTGCTAGAAAATATATAAGTGGCACAACCACATTGGAAAATAACTTGGTAGCTAGTAATACTTAAAAAGTTAGACATGCACATACTATCATTCTTTGGTATTTACCTCAAACAAATGGAATTTATGTGTAGAAAGATGTATATATCAAAGCTCATAAAGCTTTCACTTCAATAGTTCAAAGTTAGAGACAAAGTACCTATCCTAAGACCAATAGGTTAACTAATTGTGGTATATCCATACTTTTTTTTTTTTTTTTTTAAGAGCGGGGTGCGGGGTGGGGGGTGTACTACAAAACATTGATAACAATGGAAGCATCTCAAAATGTTTATTCTGATTGAAAGAAGTCAGAAAACAATGTATGCATTATATATATATATATATCGGAGAAGGCAATGGCACCCCACTCCAGTACCCTTGCCTGGAAAGTCCCATGGACAGGGGAGCCTGGTAGGCTACAGTCCATGGGGTCCCGAGGATTCGGACGGGACTGAGCGACTTCACTTTCACTTTTCACTTTCACGCATTGGAGAAGGAAATGGCAACCCACTCCAGAGTTCTTGCCTGGAGAATCCCAGGGAAGGGGGAGTCTGATGGCCTGCCGTCTATGGGGTCGCAGAGTCAGACACGACTGAAGTGACTTAGCAGAAGCAGTATATATATATATATATATATATATGCCACAGAATTGCATTTACAAACAATTCCTCAAAATGGAAACTAACCTGTAGCGACAGAAATGTATCAGTGGTTGCCTGAAGAAATTAGTACTGACTACAAAGACGATTTTGAGGGTGATAGAAATGTTTGCTATCTTGATTGTGGTGGCTTTACATATTATACACCTACATATCAATAAACTGCACAATTTTCGGTACTTCTAATATGCTTTATCAAAACTGTTCACATTAAACACTTTATTATAAGCTTACCAAGTAGGTGATAGGTACTGGAGGGCGGAAGCTGGACCTCCAAAATCCCAGCATGCCCTTGGGCCATCACCAAGATGGTGGCTCCCAGGTTTCGGTTCTTTACCCGTAGCAGGTGGTTCGGTGCCCATAGCCCTACAGGAGTCTTGCCCCTGGGGTTGCGAGAGGCCCACTCTGGTGCTCAGGGGCTGCCAGCTGAGCAGGAGGCTCCTGTTCTACGATTTCTCCCCGAAAGGGGGACAAAGATGGAGCTCCCGGGGCTCCTTCCACGGTGGCAAGGCCGGCCGCGTTCTCCAGAGTCTCCCTCTCAGTCTAGATCCCCGGCCTGCTGACTTGGCGCATCTTGCGGGGCCCCTGCTGGCGCTGCTGGACCAGCTTCACTTACAGCGCAGAGGCTGCTCAGTGACTGTGCTGGGGGCCAAAGCAGCCCGAACTTGGGGCGCTGGCTGCAGAGCGTGTGGGAAGCTGAGCGCCATGCCCAGCACTCCAGGACCCCGCGTCTCCTCAGCAGAAGCTCTGCCCTGCTGGGCGGACCTGAGCAGCTTCGCAGAGCAGGTCAGCTTGGCCTGATGTCCAGTCGGCCTGGTACCACTGCTGTCGTGACGGCAGGGGCAGACGCGTGTGCAGAAGCGTCAAGACGCGCTCCAGAGCTGGCAGTTTGCAGGAGTTCTTACACCTGATGCTCAGGTCAGTGGCTTCTGATGCGGGTTCTAGCGTTCTGGGTGCGTCTGGTCAGCTGGGCCATACCATATGCGGCGCGAATGTATCCACAGGTTGACTGGAAAAGCTGTATTTGGAATCACTGTTCCCCTATTTACAAGTACACGTGGATGCAAACCGGGAGAGTTCACTGGCAGTGCTGTTTGGCTCAGTTAAGACAACGCCCTTGGAATTGTATCAGTTCTTTGTCGGGCAGCGAGATGATTGGGTAAAAAGTATCCGAAGCTCCTCACTTAAAAAAAAAATATACTAGAGGTCACGTCTGATCAAAAGTTACATGAGTTGTTTAAAGAAGTTTTCATTTTCCGAATTAGTTCTTAAACTTGTGACAAGTTTCCTAGATACATGCTGCAGAATAAATACCGTTCTAGATGGTCTGGAGGGTAGGTGGAAGTAGGTATTAATCGCAGACAAGTTACAAATCCTGAGAGTGTTTGAGTTGTTGGAACACATATGGACTTTCATTCCTAATGTTGGAAAAGGGATCATTACACCATAATATGGCTTCAGCTCTGATGAAAAATCCTGGTGGTTCAAACATCCATCCTTCATTCTCCAGATGTAAGAAGGAACTTATAGGTCTCTTTATGCACATCAGAACAACAGAGAAGGGCATAGACTCTAGGCTTCACACTGTAAGTAATTTCACTATTTTTGTAGGTTAATAAATAAGGTGTTTATGTGCTGATTGAGTATTTTATTTCCTGATCTGTAAACATCAACTACCATCAGTTCAGTTCAGTTCAGTTGCTCAGTCGTGTCAGACTGTTTGCGACCCCATGAATTGCAGCACACCAGGCCTCCCTGTCCATCACCAACTCCCTGAGTCCACTCAAACTCATGTCCATCGAGTCAGTGATGCCATTCATCCATCTCAGCCTCTGTCATCTCCTTCTCCTCCTGCCCTCAATCCCTCCCTGCATCAGGGTCTTTTCCAATAAGTCAACTCTTCACGTGAGTTGGCCAAAGTATTGGAGTTTCAGCTTTAGCATCAGTCCTTCCAATGAACTCCCAGGATTGGTCTCCTTTAAAATGGACTGGTTGGATCTCCTTGCAGTCCAAGGGACTCTCAAGAGTCTTCTCCAACACCACAGTTCAAAAGCATCAATTCTTCGGCGCTCAGCCTTCTTCACAGTCCAACTCTCACATCCATACATGACCAATGGAAAACTCATAGCCTTGACTAGACAGACGTTTGTTGGCAAAGTAATGTCTCTGCCTTTGAATATGTTATCTAGGTTGGTCATAACTTTCCTTCCAAGGAGTAAGAGTCTTTTAATTTCATGGCTGCAATCACCACTGCAGTGATTTTGGAGCCCCCCAAAATAAAGTCTGGCACTGTTTCCACTGTTTCCCCATCTATTTGTGATGAAGTGATGGGACTAGATGCCGTGATCTTCGTTTTCTGAATGTTGAGCTTTAAGCCAACATTTTCACTCTCCTATTTCACTTTCATCAAGAGGCTCTTTAGTTCCTCTTCACTTTCTGCCATAACAGTGGTGTCATCTACATATCTGAGGTTATTGATATTTCTCCCAGCAGTCTTGATTCCAGCTTGTGCTTCTTCCAGCCAAGCATTTCTCATGATGTACTCTGCATGTAAGTTAAATAAGCAGGGTGACAATATACAGCCTTGACATATTCCTTTTCCTATTTGGAACCAGGCTGTTGTACCATGTCCAGTTCTAACTGTTGCTTTCTGACCTGCATATAGGTTTCTCAAGAGGCAGGTCAGGTGGTCTGGTATTCCCATCTCTTTAAGAATTCTCCACAGTTTATTGTGATCCACACAGTCAAAGGCTTTGGCATAGTCAATAAAACAGAAATAGATGTTTTTCTGGAACTCTCTTGTGTTTTCGATGATCCAGCGGATGTTGGCAATTTGATTTCTGCTTCCTCTGCCTTTTCTAAAACCAGCTTGAACATCTGGAAGTTCAACTACCATAAAAGGCCATAATTTCCTGAGTTAATCTTTTTTTTTAATTATACTTCACGAAAAAATTAAATGTATTTCCTCTCCCACCCTTCTTGCTCTAATTTTTGGAGTTGGAGGAACAATAGAAAAGAAGTAGTATGGGTATTGTGATTACTTTATATCAGGTATGTATCTCCCTGATCTCACCAGTGTTTTATTGCTGTCTATAATAAAATTAGTAGCTTCTCTAGGAGATCAGCCCTGGGATTTCTTTGGAAGGAATGATGCTAAAACTGAAACTCCAGTACTTTGGCCACCTCATGCGAACAGTTGACTCATTGGAAAAGACTGTGATGCTGGGAGGGATTGGGGGCAGGAGAAGAAGGGGACGACAGAGGATGAGATGGCTGGTTGGCATCACTGACTCGATGGATGTGAGTCTGAGTGAACTCCGGGAGTTGGTAATGGACAGGGAGGCCGGGCATGCTGTGATTCATGGGGTCGCAAAGAGTCAGACACGACTGAGAGACTGAATGGAACGGAATGTCCACATTAGGAATGCAAAATTTAGTATTTGAAACATAGATTTCTGATTTTTTAAATTATTTTGGAAGTAAATATAGTTTTCTTTAAGAGGAAGAAACCATAGTTGTCATTGAAAATCACAATAGAAATAATTTGTCAAAGAACAAAAATCATTACTTGACTTTTCCTAAGTTTCTAATTCAGTTTTCCAGTCTCTCACTTGTTTCAGTATAGTTAAATTTATCCATCACCTTAAAAAAGAGGAAAGTATCCAGTGACAACGACTGAAGTATAAAATTCATGTCACTAAATTAATACCAACTTGGATACAATAGTTCAACTTTCCAAAAACTAATGTTACTCAAACTGAACAGTATAAATAAAATTAACAGATAGTAGTCTAGCTGTGGGACAGTATCGAGCTAGCTAATGCCCAAGCTAGCTAATGTAGGGCTTCCCTGATAGTTCAGTGGTAAAGAACCCCCCTGCCAATGTAGGAGACAGGGGTTTGATCCCTGGGTTAGGAAGATCTGGAGAAAGAAATGACCACCCTCTCCAGTATTCTTGCTTGGGAAACCCTATGGACAGAGGAACCTGGCAGTCCGTGGGGTCACAAAAGAACTGGACAGGACTTAGTGACTAAACAACAAGAACAAATGCACTTGTAATTAGAGTTTCAAAAGGAGAGTGGGAAAAAGGAAAAAAAAGGGGGGGTGGGATCACAGGAAAAACAAAAATTATTTGTTTCAGTTGTTAAGTATTACAAAGAGAGAACTTTAGTGTTAAAGTTGCTATGCTATACTCAGTCAGGCAGTCATGTCCAATACTTTGCAACCCCAGGACTCTAGCCCTCCAGGCTCTTCTGCACATGGGTTCTCCAGGCGTAAACACTAGAGTGGGCTGCCATTTCCTCTTCAAGGGAATCTTCTGGACCCAGGGACTGAACCCTGGTCTTTGTGCCTCCTGTACTGGCAGGCAGATTCTTTACCACGGTGCCTCCTGGGAAGTTCAATATTAAAGTTAGTAAGTCTAATTAGTAAGTGTGATAAGTATTAGAACTAACATATTACCTGCCTAAGATGCTTTACTACCACACCTAATTCATCTTCAGGGGCATCTCCAATATAACTGCCTCTACTCTTGCAATAGACATCAATGCCTGGTCATTGTTTTCGTTCACTAATTTTACAATATGACACTGGTATCATTGCCCACTTAACAACTTAGTGCAAGTTTTATTTACATGTCTGTTTCTGCCACTATAAAGCTAACTGGGATAGGGAGACTGTCTTGTTTAAGTTTATATATCTAATATCTAGTACTGTGAACACTCATGGTTACTCTTAAATGCTTATTTGTCAAGTAGAAGAAAGAATATAAGATTCAAAATGATCAAACACAAAGAAGGAAAAATGCTGAGGACTTAATAGTATAAACCCCCAATGGATATGAGAAGCTACTCTATAAAGGAGAAACAGGGCAAATTATTATGTACCTTTTTTTTACATTATTCCTGTGATCTCTTAAAATTGATTTAGGGTATCATGGAAAACAGTCCACATTTTGAGCTGTTGGAGAGCATGGCTTGTGAATCAGAACATATGGGTTGTTTAGTGTATCTGTGTAAACATGTGTTTCATTGGAGTTCATCTCTTTTTTTTCCTATCTGATAAGAAGTTAAATTGGTTAGCATGGTTCTCTCATCTATTCTGTGAACTTTAATCTACTTTGGGGTTAAACTGTTTTGTCTTCTCATTTTAAAATAATTTAAAAGCAATTGTCTCTACCGTGCAATAGGACAGCTCACTCATGGGAGCCTTGTTGACCCACAGAGAATGTAGTCAGTATCCTTGGAGGCTTCTCCACTTGGATAAGTATATCTCATGAATGTGGCGTCATTGTCTGAGATTTTCCTTTTGGGGGAGAGGGGCATGGTTTAAATGCCCCTGTTTGTCTTTTAGGGAATTCCCATGTCATGTACGTAGTTCACTACAAAATGTGAGACTGGGATTTTTGGGGTGCGTTACCATCTCTTGCTTCCTGTTTTAGGTAAATCACTACATCACACTTGGGCCATACGTGAATACCTTGCATGACCTGTATAGTTAAAAAAGGAAGGAGCATAAAACGGCCTGTTGATGAGAATGCTAAGTATCAGGTGGAGTGGACTGCTTGCCATTAGATGTTCTTCCAGCTCTAGAACTGCATGATGCTCAGGGATCAGGAATCTCAGTGAAATAGTGGACATGCATGTGTACTTATTTGCTCAGTCATGTCCAACTCTTTGCAACCCCATGGACTGTAGCCCACCAGGCTCCTCTATCTGTGGGATTTCCCAGGCAAGAACACTGGAGTGCATTGCCATTCTCTTCTCCAGGGGATTGTCCCAACCCAGGGATCAAGCCCACATCTTCTGCCTTGGCAGGTGGATTCTTTACCCCTGCGCCACAGTGTCTTCAAATAATAATGCTGACTGAACAATAATTTTTAGAGAGTACTAGTATCTAACACTAGTGGGCATTAGGAAGGATCACTATGAAGAAAGCCAATGGAGGTGATGGAATTCCAGTTGAGCTATTTCAAATCCTAAAAATTGATTCTGTGAAAGTGCTGCAGTCAATATACCAGCAAATTTGGAAAACTCAGCAGTGGCCACAGGACTGGAAAAGGTCAGTCTTCATTCCAATCCCAAGGAAAGGCAATGCCAAAGAATGCTCCAACTACCGCACAATTGCATTCATCTCACACACTAGCAAAGTAATGCTCAAAATTCTCCAAGCCAGGCTTCAGCAGTATGTAGACCATGAACATTCAGATGTTCAAGCTGGGTTTATAAGAGGCAGAGGAACCAGAGATCAAATTTCTAACATCTGCTGGATCATCGAAAAAGCAAGAAAGTTCCAGAAAAACATCTACTTTTGCTTTATTCACACACCAAAGCCTTTGACTGTGTGGATCACAACTAACTGTGGAAAATTCTGAAAGAAATGGGAATACCAGACCACCTGACCTGCCTCTTGAGAAATCTGTATGCAGGTCAAGAAGCAACACTTAGAACTGGGCATGGAACAACAGACTGGTTCCCAATTGGGAAAGGAATACGTCAAGGCTGTATATTGTCACCCTGCTTATTTAACTTATATGCAGAGTACATCATGAGACACACTGGACTGGAAGAAGCACAAGCTGGAATCAAGATTGCTGGGAGAAATATCAATAACCTCAGATATGCAAGTGACACCACCCTTATGGCAGAAAAGCGAAGAAAAACTAAAGAGCCTCTTGATGAAAGTAAAAGAGGAAAGTGAAAATGTTGGCTTAAAGCTCAACATTCAGAAAACTAAGATCATGACATCTGGTCCCATCATTTCATGGCAAATAGATGAGGAAACATTGGAAACAGTGACAGACTTTATTTTGGGGGGCTCCAAAATCACTGCAAATGGTAACTGCAGCCATGAAATTAAAAGACACTTGCTCCTTGGAAGAAAAGTTATGACCAACTTAGACAGCTTATTTAAAAGCAGAGACATTACTTTGCCAACAAAGGTTCATCTAGTCAAAGCTATGTTTTTTTCCAGTAGTCATGTATGGATGTCAGAGTTGGACTATTATTTAAAAAAAAAAAAAAAAAAGAAATCTGAGTGTTGAATCATTGATGCTTTTGAACTGTGGTGTTGGACAAGACTGTTGAGAACCCCTTGGACAGCAAGGATATTCAACCAGTCCATCCTAAAGGAAATCAGTTCTGAGTATCCATTGGAAGGACTGATGCTGAAGCTGAAGCTCCAATTCTTTGGCAACCTGATGCAAAGAGCTGACTCATTTGAAAAGAACCTGACGCTGAAAAGATTGAAGGTGGGAGGAGAAGGGGATGACAGAGGATGAGATGGTTGGATGGCATCACTAACTCAGTGACATGAGTTTGAGTAAACTCTGGGAGTTGGTGATGGACAGGGAGTCCTGGTGTGCTGCAGTCTGTGAGGTTGCAAAGAGTCAAACATGACTGAGTGACTGAACTGAACTGAACTGACTAGCTAACACTTAGTGGCTAGAATTTTTTAAATGCTTTTAAATTCTAACAAAACGTGTGCTTATAATACATTTTCTTTTTTCCCTCAACATAATGCTTGTGGCATATATGTTTACTCTTCAGAGTTTCCATGGGGACTTGGCATTATGGTTTACTTTCGCTTTGTTCCAATACTTATATTTTTCTTTTAGTAATTTTAGTTCTCCCAGGAAACACATTTATCACTTTATTCAAAAGTATAACCCTTGTGTTTAGAGCAGTTGGTTTGTTTTTTGCCATTATCTATGTGTCCAAGTTCGCCGGATACATCAGTCACCTTTCTAATGCGAACATTGCATGGTAGGATATAATTTACTAAATATTAAAGATCTTCAGGTATTTCTTCACATTGTGTTGCTTAGAAACATAAATTCTAAAAGCTGGAGTGATTTATCTACTGGTCTCATTTTTTGTTGGTTGCTCAGTCGTGTCCGACTCATTGTGACCCCATGGACTATCAGACTCCTCTGTCCATGGAATTTTCCTGGCAAGAATACTGAGTGGGTAGCTATTCCCTTTCTCCAGGGGATCTTTCTGCCCTGGGGATTGAACCAGGATCTTCTGTATGGCAGGTAGATTCTTTACCATCTGAGCCAACAGGGTATTAGGGAAGCGAGAGGAAAATGACTTGTGCTGGATCTCACGCCAGTTTGCAGCAGTCCTGGGGGTAGCTCGTTCCTTCTTTATGTCTCTTTTGCCATCACAGATAAGTTTGGTTTTCCCTATAGCCTTGTGGACCAAAGAAGACACTGTCTCTGTTCCCCTATTCACAGAATTGTTTGGATGAATAGGAAGCTTTCTTGGCAATGGGTGAACTCAGGCTTCTGTCTTTATTGCAGAGAAATCTGCTTTTGCAAACTGTGAATCACTGTGAAGCAGCTGCTTGTACATAGAACACCTGGCTCGGTGTCTGTGCTTTGGCACCTTCTCCCCACCTCCATTTGCAGTTCTAGTTAGAGCAACAGTTTTTGACTTTTAAAAGGCAGCATGGTTCTATCCAGTAGCATCCTCCTCTTGGAGAGAAGTCCCTTTTTTGTACTCCCTGTGTTGTAACAACGTGTAAGAGCCTGTCTTTATGTTCTCTTTTGTCAAGTTGTAGCTAGCATCTAAAACAGTACTTACTCTTTCCTATAGTAAGCCCATCACTGTGGGAAAGACACACACAATTCACTTTTATCTCCCATTGGAAGTATATACCCTAGCCAACTGGCGGTTGTTACAGTCTCACAACTTAGAATTTTCAAGCAGCCTCACTATGACATGCCCTGTTTTGCTCTTGGACATGGTGGATTGTCATCATAGTAATTCATACTGCAAAAGAAATCAGCATTAAGTATAATGTGGCCTAAATAGAATACAGAGTTTCTGCCATCTGGAAACTTGTGTTTTTATGAATGCTACTGTTTAGCAGAAAACATATTATGCCACAAGATATTCCAACTTTGCTGTGAAAAGTTGATGAAACCAACTAGGTTGATGAAAATGTTATTTTTCATAACCAATTGAGGAAAATAGAACACACAGAGGGACTAAGCAAGTTTCATTGAAAAATCTCATTCAGAGTACAGAGTGTTGGTAGCTTTCGTGTTTCCTTGAGGCAGAGGTTAATAAAATGTTATCATTTCTCTAAATGAGATTGACAAATGCAACAATTTCCCTTTTCATCATTTATTGCATCTGGCTCTTTGCAACCCTATGGACTGTAGCCTGCCAGTCTCCTCTATCCAAGGACTTCTCCAGGCAAGAATACTGAAGTGGGTAGCCATTCCCTTCTCTAGGGGATCTTCCCAACCCAAGGATCGAACCTGGGTCTCCCACATTGCAGGCAGCTTCTTTACCATCTGAGCCACCAGGGGAGCCCAAAATCTATCCATACACATTTTCACTAGCATGATGGTGGTTACTCAGTAAAGCAATTCAGATGTGCATTTTTAGGTTGGGGTTTGAACATATGACTATATGTTTGATGATACTGTGTTGCTTAAAGATTGAGTGAGTTCTCAAGTCTTATCCCGCCAATTGCCTTTCTTTCAGTGAAATCTTCAAGGGAATTTTATAAAAGGATAAGAGTGAGTGAGAATCAACGTGCGTTTTTTTGTCAACTAGGTAGGTACTGAATTCTAGGGAGCAGCTTGAGACACATGCTTTTAGGTTGGAGGCCAACATGGGCCACTAGTTCTGTTAAGGTTTAAATCTCAATTTTGAAAAAGTATAGTCCTCTGGTTCCCCACACCATCTTGGAACTTGAAGGAATCACCAGTGTGCTTAAGTGTTCAAATGGAGAAAGACAGTCAGAAATATCTTTCTTAGGATGGTAGACTTGTGTCAGCTTACCTCCTTTTTTTTTTTTTTTTTAATGGGAGGGGAGAGGAAAGAAACCATTTTTTTCTTTTTTTTCATAGTTTTTTGTATTAAGGTCTTCTTGGGTCTTCGTATCACATAAAGGGAGGCAATAGGTGGGTCAATAGGCAGTAAGAGGCTAGTAAATTCAGATGGTTTCTATACTTGGATATACATGACCTCAAATAATATTCCACATTCTGAAAAATTAGGTTAATGTTTTATCTATTTTAAGAAAATGTGATAAAGGAATGCTAAGTGGCAGAAGCTGATGGAGAGATGATTTTCTGGAGTAGAGAGCCTCCTCGTTCCTCCTATAGAACCACCCTGACTACCATACTAAAACTGATATTCAGAAGAAACATTTTGTTATTCCTTCCTTAGAATCATGGTAGTATAGTCATCTTACATTTTGTGTAGTGTACTTTGCTCATGAATGAGAGGTAGCCTCTGAGGATTTCTAAAATTGCATAAATACTTGAATGTTTCCAATAGTTTCCTTCCAAGTCTTTGCTCTGCAGTTTACGTTCATTGCTCTCAATTCTCTGTTACTTCTCTACATCACTAATAACTGGAAGAAGTCAAAAAAGAAATCTTGAAGTCAATAGTACTAAATAACTCTCATGCAAAGCACAACTCTCTTCTATTTTACTAATAGAAGAACCTCTTAGATCTTTACACATATATTGTTTTATCTCAGTTTACACAGAAGTCTAACAATCAAGATTATACAAGATCTCAGACTATAGGCAATTAGGATGAACAAATAAGAAAGGGGAAATTATATATATAGAGTATTTAATGGGAATAGCAATGAGTAGCTTAATAGCTAGAAGATAAACCCATAAAAAGCACATGTAAGAATCCTAGANAGTCAGTTTCTATAGGAATAAACCAACCTGGGGAGCAATTGACTCCAAATTATCAGAGAGTTTGATACACCCAATATTGTCTTTAAAAAATCTGTAAAATCTGAAATACAAATAAGTAATCATTTAATTTCACCTCTGTCTTAGAAATCACCTGCATGTAGAATCATACACTAATATTAAAAATAAAAATTATTAGTATATTGCAAGTTTTTCTTGCAATTTAAATCTCAACTTTGAAAAAGCATAGTCTTCTGGTTCCCCACACCATCTTGGAACTTGAAGGACTAGCCAGTGTTCTTAAGTGTTCAAATGGAGAAAAACACAAGTCTACCAATATCTCATGGTATAAGGTTTAGTTATTTGTAACAACTCTTTAATTCATCATCCTAGATAGATGAGAAATTGTGTTTAAGAGTAAAAAAGAGGGCTTCAGAAGAATAATAATGAACATAGGGGCCTAACTAATAAGGCTTTGTTCTAATCCTGGCTTTGATACTAATATCTCATGCATTTCAGCCTCTTTACCTAATATCATTTTGCAGGCATTTAATGCTTATTCCCATCATTTAGAGTTATTTTGATCATTAAGTGATAATTACTAGATGCTCTTTGGGCTGCCCACTGAGTAATCTAGAGTAGAGAAATAATAGCTCATGGATATAGCTTTTCCAATTTATCTCTAACTCAGTAATATAGGCCTTCAGAAGTAAGCCCTTAGAACCAATCTCGTAAAAATCAACTTCCTTATTAGAGTATCATGAACAAATGCAAGGCACTGAGAAGCTGACTCTTCCTCTGGCACCCTCTGCTCTTGAGCCTGCAGCAGGCAGCAGCATCTCGCAGCCTGGCATTGTCCGAGATGGAGGTTGCGGAGGACACATGCAAGTTGGGAGACTCTTCTTTGGTAAGTAACTTGGAAAATGCTTATTTCCCAAATTCAGTCAGTTATCCCAGGAAAAAGTCAGACTGAACCACAAGCCATCATCCAGCAGATGGTGTCCCTGATTATGTGCACCAGCACAGCCCTCCATCGTGACTAAGACCCAGTTCTCTTAGCTCTTTTCCACTAGGTGTTTAGGCTACACTTCTGAACAAGCCAAGGTTGTTCCATCACAAACAATATCTCTGAGAAAGGGACATTGCTTTCAATGTCCAAAACCAAAGCATTTTCTCCATTCAGCTCCATTACTTTGCCTAATGCAACAATATTAGAAACAGCAGGAATTAAAACATTATTGCTATCAGTGATTCTTAGCAGTGCAAGGTTGTCAGTATTCATTTTGTTTGTTCTTGTCTTCCATAAACACTTTGTACTTGTTCTTGCTTCTTTTGACATGTATTAAGGTGATAAAATAACAGTTTTTCAAATTTACCCAAGTTCCATGATAAATGTTAGATCATTTCTGTTTGATGATTAATTGCTTAAAATTGTCCTGTTTTCTTGCTGGATCGTCAAAACAGGGTAGAGATTTACAGTGGGTACAGTTGGACCTGTTACGTAATTTTGCTTTTCGTCTTAAAGACTCAGTTTTTAAAATAGAATCCAACAATTTCAGTCACATATTAACGTATTGCTTTATATCCTGGACATGCTTACAGAGCAGTTAACACACCCAAATAACTATGTGTGTCTAACTTTCGGTCAAACACTGTTGTCAAAATGACAGTTTTTCATTTGCAAAGTTAAGATGCCTCATTCTTAAACAAACACCTTTATCTCAATAACAGGACAATGAGAGCTGTTAGATTCAATCATACACTATCCTGGTTGCTGAATATCGAAGTTAAAAAGCTAATTATGTCACCTAAGGACACAGGTGTGAAAGCAAGGGGAAAACAGACTCAAGGATAAACACATCGCAAATTCCAGAAAACTTCCAGCTTCTCAGAAGTGCCAAAATGCACATTAAGATAAGTGCTATTAAAATATTGGGCTTTCCTGATAGCTCAGTTGGTAAAGAATCTGCCTGCATTGCAGGAGACCATTCGATTCCCGGGTTGGGAATATCCACTGGAGAAGGGTTAAAATGTTAAGCATAAATTTATACCAACCTTCTTAAACCTATAGAGACATCATAGTAAAGGAAGGGCATGTATAAAGCTCAGGAACAAAGGTTTCTCCATATTATTCTTTTCACTATCAATTTCTATAATGCATATCATTGTAGATAAGTTGGAATTAAAGAAAGAAAACACTATCTCTGTACTTCTACAATCCAGGAGTAAATATTCTTTGTTAATGTTTTGGCAAACAGTGCTGTTTGAGAGCTTATTTTTCATTTATCATTTATATTTAAAAATTTGACATCTTTAGAAATATGTACATACATCATAATATTTTGCTATATATTACTTTGACACCACCCTTATGGCAGAAAGTGAAGAGGAACTAAAAAGCCACTTGATGAAAGTAAAAGAAGAGAGTGAAAAAGTTGGCTTAAAGCTCAACATTCAAAAAACGAAGATCATGGCATCCGGCCCCATCACTCCATGGGAAATAGATGAGGAAACAGTGTAAACAGTGTCAGACTTTATTTTTTGGGCTCCAAAATCACTGCAGATGGTGACTGCAGCCATGAAATTAAAAGACGCTTACCCCTTGGAAGAAAAGTTATGACCAACCTAGATAGCATATTGAAAAGCAGAGACATNCAAATGTCTGTCTAGTCAAGGCTATGGTTTTTCCAGTAGTCATGTATGGATGTGAGAGTTGGACTGTAAAAAGGCTGAGTGCTGAAGAATTGATGCTTTTGAACTGTGGTGTTGGAGAAGGCTCTTGAGAGTCCCTTGGACTGCAGGGAGATCCAACCAGTCCATTCTGAAGGAGATCAACCCTGGGATTTCTTTGGAAGGAATGATGCTAAAGCTGAAACTCCAGTACTTTGGCTACCTCATGAGAAGAGTTGACTCATTGGAAAAGACTTTGATGCTGGGAGGGATTGGGGGCAGGAGAAGGGGATGACCAAGGATGAGATGGCTGGATGGCATCACTGACTCAATGGATGTGAGTCTGAGTGAACTCCGGGAGTTGGTGATGGACAGGGAGGCCTGGCGTGCTGCGATTCATGGGGTCACAAAGAGTCAGACACGACTAAGTGACTGAACTAAACTGAACTGACTTTGTCTTTTGCAAACATCATTAAATATTTTAAAGTTTCTTGAAACTATATTTTTATGTATTTGGATAGTTATTTGTTCCACTGCTTTGCTAATATAAACCTGAGAATCCCTGTGCACACATTGATATGCACAATATTTCTAGAACTAGAATAATGGGTCAAAGAATATTAATATTTCAGGTTTGGGGCCATATATTGGACTTTTTCTCTGGAGAGCTTATGTGCATTTATGTTTCCATGGACAAAAAATACCACTTATTTACCTTCATTAGGTCCTATTAACATTTCCTTAGACATTATTTTTTTAAATCTTGGAGTTGCATTTTATGATTCGTATTTTTTAAAACTTGTTAAGATGTGTTTTACAACCCAGTACTTGATCCATGTTAGTGAATGTTCCAAAATATGTATCAGTTCAGTTAATGTCAGTCTCTCAGTCGGATCCGACTCTTTGCAACCCCATGGGCTGAAACACAACAGGCTTCCCTGTCCATTACCAACTTCTGGAGCTTACTAAAACTCATGTCTATCGTGTAGACATGCCATTTATGGATGTCATCCATCCATCTCAGCTTCTGTCATCCACTTCTCCTCCTGCCTTCAATATTTCACAGAATGAGGGTCTTTGCAATTGAGTTAGTTCTTTGCATCAGGTGGCCAAAGTATTGTAGTTTCAGCTTCAGCATCAGTCCTTCCAATGAACACTCAGAACTGATTTCCTTTAGGATAGACTTGTTGGATCTTGCATCCAAGCAACACTCAAGAGTCATTTCCAACACCACAGTTCAAAAGTATCAATTCTTCTGTGCTCAGTTTGTTTTATATTCCAACTCTCACATCCATAGATGACCAATGGAAAAACCACAGTTTTAACTAGAGGGACCTTTGCTGGCAAAGTAATGTCTCTGCTTTTTAATATGCTGTCTAGGTTGGTCATAGCTTTTCTTCCAAGGAGTAAGTGTCTTTTAATTTCATGGCTGCATCACCATCTGTACTGATTTTTGAGCCCCTCAAAAAATAAAGTCTGTCACTGTCTCCCCATCTATTTGCCATAAAGTGATGGAACCAGGTGCCATGATATTAGTTTTCTGGATGTTGAGTTTTAAGCCAACATTTTCACTTTCTTCTTTTACTTTCATAAAGAGGCTCTTTAGTTCTTCTTCGCTTTCTGCCATAATGGTAGTGGTTATCTGCATATCTGAGGTTATTGATATTTCTCCCAGCAATCTTGATTCCAGCTTGTGATTCATCCAGCCCAGCATTTCACATTATGTATTCTGCATATAAGTTAAATAATCAGGATGACAATATACAGCCTTGACGTACTCCTTTCCCAATTTGGAACCAGTCTGTTGTTCTATGTCCTGTTCTAACTGTCGCTTCTTGAACTGCATACAGATCTCTCAGGAGGCAGGCCGGGTGGTCTGGTATTCCCATCTCTTGAGTAATTTTCCACAGTTTGTTGTGATCCACACAGTCAAGGGCTTTGGCATATTCCATAAAGCAGAAGTAGATGTTTTTCTGGAACTCTCTTGCTTTTTTGATAATCCAACAGATGTTGCCTATTTGAACTCTGGTTCTTTTGCCTTGTCTAAATCCTGTTTGAACATCTGGAAGTTTATGGTTCATATACTGTTGAAGCCTGACTTGGAGAATTTTGAGCATTGCTTTGCTAGTATGTGAGATGAATACAATTGTGCGATAGTTTGAGCATTCTTTGGCATTGCCCTTCTTTGGGATTGGAATGAAAATATGTATACTAATTGCATTCCTTGATGGGAATTGTACAAGATTGTTGTTTCATATCTTCACCAGGGTTTAGTTTAACTGATTCTGGTGTATGCGTAAAGGAATATCACTGTGGCCTTAATTTGTTTGCCTATCTTAGGTTACAGTTGTTTTTAAAAGCAGAGCCTACCTAAGAAAATAACTTACATGCATGATGCCATCCAAGAAAGTAAGGATGAAGGACATTTGGGAGTGATTGAAAAATGAAAACCCAATGTCAGTGTGTGTTACAAAATCACCTCTGTGGGGAACTGGGGCTTGTCCAGGACCTTCTGAAGAGTGTAGAGAATGCCACTCAGTATAGTCTGCTCAAGGATCCATGAGAAGAACATTTATTCATTGACCTCTAGTCTTCCTTTGGCAGAGGGTTACTCCAGCCTCCTTGTACTTCCACACTTGCTCAGCAGGCTTTTACTAGCATTCATGACTTTGGAGTAACCCTCTGGTAGATGGAAACACATGACACCATCTTAAGGCATGATGCTGTCTAAGCAGGGTTAAAACACATGGATGAATTTAGTGATAAAGTAGGTAGGGAGGAACACAATGCAATTTCAATGATAAGTAATGAGTAAATCAAGTTCTGTGTTTATTGACTATCTTCTATAAAATGAAGCTTCTTGCATGTTGTTTATAATATCATTTCTGTGTCATTTACTTTTAATCTGTAGAAACATTTTATAAATTGCAGTTGTAAGCACTTTATCATTTACTCGTATTGCAAATATTATCTCTTCCTTTCACCTTGCCTTTCTATTTCTTATGAGGTTTCAGAACAGATCTTTTTTTGATCTAGTCTAATTTATCAAGCTTTGTATTTGTAGTTACTTATTTTCATGTCCCACTTAAGGATTATTTTCCTATCAAATATTTATGGAAATATATTATTAATAGAAGGCTTTTGCTTGTCTTTTATGATTTGCTATATAATCCCCTTTTATTGATTTTTATGTATATCANACCAGTGGCTGTATTTTCCTTTGTGTTTAAGAGATAATGAGGAGAGAACTGAGGGTGCAGGGCAGGAAGGGAGAGGGAGAGAGAACTGGAAACATTCCAGTCCTAGATTTTCACATTTTGAAGGTAACCTCTTGCCTTTCGTCATATTTCATTCCTAAATTTGGTTAACCAGTGAATACCCTTTCCACCTAATCTGGAGTTAGATTTCTATCAATTACAAGAGCAAGATATCTGTGTTATTTTTTTTTTTCAAACAGAGTAGATTACTAGAAGTAAACACATTGCTTATAACACATTCACATTTAAAATTTATATTTTATAGCTAATGTCCTTCCAGAAGGTCTTTCATAATTTAATTTCAATCAATTGTATATGAGGAATTTTTTTTCTCTTACAGTTTCAACCACATACATTATTAGCTTTTTTTTCCTCTTTTATTTTTTCTAAAACTATTAGTCCTTTTAATCTCTGTGATTATTGCAACATTACCCATTGGTTCAATAAAGGTAGGGAGAAGCAGATGAGTCTTGGAGAAGAAGACAAACCAATGGCTAGAAGTAAAGAACTGTCAGATTAGGGAAGGTCTTTTTGTTCCACAATCATTTTAATTTTCTTCCTTGACTTAAACAGTGGACTTTGAAAGTCTTTGGTCTAAAAATGAATGGAGGAGTGTGGTTAGGACTGGTTGGGATTGACCAGTATGACTGAGCTGGTGCTCACTGCTCCTGGTAGCCTATCTGGGGAAGTATAGGGGCCGTTATACTCCGTTATGGTTACCAAAGCACAGTCAGTTTTTGAACATTTAAATAATACTTAAGAGATTTTGAAATTTTACAATGCTTATTTCATATAGAGATTTAGAAATAACTCCTGTCTCTCGTCTGATATATTTCCTCTCTGCTCAAGACTGTGGCTTCCCTGGTGGCTCGGTCAGTGAAGAATCTGTCTGCTATGCAGGAGACCACCTGCAGCACAGGAGACCTGGGTTCAATCCCTGGATTGGGAAAATCCCCTGGATTAGGAAATGGCAACCCACTCTAGGATTCTTGCCTCCAGGAAAACCCCACGGACAAAGGAGAGACTGATAGGCTATAGCCCATGGGGTTGCAAGAGTTGGACACAATTTAGTGACTAAACTACCTCCAAGATATGTTTCACATGTATAATTTTAATAAATGAATAGAATGCAGAGGGTTCAGTTGGTTGCATGGTTCAGTTCAGTTCATTTCAGTTGCTCAGTCGTGTCCAACTCTTTGCGACCCCGTGAATCGCAGCATGCCAGGCCTTCCTGTCTATCACCATCTCCCGGAGTTCACTCACACTCACATCCATTGAGTCATTGATGCCATCCAGCCATCTCATCCTCTGTCGTCCCCTTTTCCCCCTGCCCCCAATCCCTCCCAGCATCAGAGTCTTTTCCAATGAGTCAACTTTTCACATCAGGTGGTAAAACTACTGGAGTTTCAGCTTTAGCATCACTCCTTCCAAAGAACACCCAGGGCTGATCTCCTTTAGAAGATCTCATAGGTCTCATGGTAGGCTCTGCTAATAAATCATCTAAACAATTGCAAACATTAATTGAATGCCTGCATGTTTAAATGGGCCACAGAATTTAAAATTGATAATTATAATGCTTTCACAATAGCACTAGGAAGTAAGTACTATTAATTTATTTCCCTTTTACAATATTCTTTTTTTATTTCAGCATTCTAGACTAACTCCATAGAGATATTCACTTTTCAACAATAAATAGAGAATCAGAAGTAAATGTGCTCTTGTCTGAGAAGGGAAGAATGAGGATATTAATTTCTATAAGAGATAGAAGAATGTCAAGTCTCTTATGACCCTGGAAATGTCAGGTAGGGACACTAAGAATGAAATATACCACAGAACAGGTCTGGGCAAGTGTCTTAGTGCAGAAGAAAGACATCTGATAAATGAGGTAGAAAAAGAAAATTATTTCTCGGGAATATGATATTCAACAGGTAGAGAATCCTGAGTTGAGAACCATAGGTCTTCTAGTTAGTTGAGAATTTTTGCACACGTTGGTTGGTTTTCTTTGCCTGCTCTTAAATTGATATATCAATGAACATGAATTTGAGTTAACTCATGAAGGTAGTGAAGGACAGGGCAGCCTGGAATGCTGTAGTTCATGGGGGTCAAAAAGAGTCTGACACAACTTAGTGACGAAATAACAACAAATTGATACATCTTTAAAATGAAGGGGGTAATGCATATTGTTTTAACTTAATGGGGGGAACAAAAGTATATACATATAATTTAGTCATTTATAAATGCAAAACAATGTGAACTAGCAAGATGATGTTCAGTAGTTAATTAGAAGATATTTCCTGATTTGGTAGTCTGGAGCTACAGATAATTAACAATTTCTGACAAGATAAACAATATGATTCAATGACTGTTAATTGAATTATGTCTATGTGTTTGTTACTTCCTTTTGTTTGTCTACATCAATATAAGTTCACAATAATAGATACATTAAAACTCTTTGCCACTCTGTGTCTGCTGGTTAAAGGTTTAATTAAGTCAGATTGAATGCAGTTCAATTAATGCTTTTTATCTGGCTGCTGTTTGTTTGCTTGCAGACATTTTTGCTAATGTTTGTAGTGAAACTGGATACTGCCTGTAGGTTTTAGGTGTGGTGATAACAGTCAGAACACTTGGACCCCTAGGTTCATTTCTGTCAATTAGTGATATCTCACTGAGGCATACACTTGGGGCTATGGTAAAAAAAAAATAGAGTGAAAGAAAAACAAAAACTAAAAAATAGGAAAAGAATGAAGCTTCCAGCTTGCAATAAACAGTATTTCATACATAACCCGCCTTTGTTATGGAAATCTGAAAGGGAGCACAGAGGTTTGACTTTGAGATCTGAAGACTCAGGATGGTTTAATGGAATGGGAGGTATTCAATATAGGTCCTAAGATTCTCAAAATTCTGGAATCAGGTGGGGAAGAAGTGTATCAGCTTTTTATCATTTATCAAGTATGAATTCAAACATACCATTCCACTTGAAATATTGAGTCAGTGTCAGTAGAGGAAAGAAAACCCAGTAATAACTTGGTCATTTTTATTTCTTTAGAATGAATCTTTGGGTAGGTGCAGTAAATCGTTTCATGGCATATTTCATTGAGGGCACTTGAGTTTCAGCTTGTTTTATATAGTCATAGCTTTTTGTGGCAGCCATAGGCCATGAGTCTTAGTCTTGACATGATGAGTCTTCAGGGAGAAGGATGTAGTTTGTGTTACAGATGCCCTTAAGAGAGTTCCCAGCTGTGTACTCTGCCTTTAAAATGGATGCAAAATTAAACTTACCATAATGACTTCTGATGGAGTCAGGAAGAATCAGTCTTAAGCTATAGAGGTACTACAGAAAAAATGACATTTAAACACTCATAGGAGATTTCTGCAAAGATGGAGAACTGCAAAAATGAACATGAAAAGTCTGTCTACTCCATCCTTTTTCATCCTTAAAGCAAACATTAATAAACAAGCTTCTTAAAAAGGAAAAGAAATCCTCACCCAAAGCCAGAATGAATGAGGGGAGTGAATGCTTTTCCAAAAATTTTAAATTCAAACAGGAAGTTTTAGAATCATCCAAAGATATTAGATGCTACGAAGAGAAATCTAACTTAGGAGACTCTTTATACCCAAAAATCATTTTTATTTTTAGGTTTCAGTTCAGTTCAGTTGCTCAGTCGTGTCTGACTCTTTGCGACGCCATGAACTGCACCACGCCAGGCCTCCCTGTCCATCACCAACTCCCAGAGTTCACTCAAACTCACGTCCATCGGGTTGATGATGCCATCCAGCCATCTCATCCTCTGTCATCCCCTTCTCTTCCTGCCCCCAATCCCTCCCTGAATCAGAGCCTTTTCCAGTGAGTCAACTCTTCGCATGAGGTGGCCAAAGTACTGGAGTTTCAGCTTTAGCATCATTCCTTCCAAAGAACACCCAGGGCTGATATCCTTTAGAATGGA
>SJYQ01002790.1:1411250-1421777 GCA_006410935.1 Redunca redunca | reverse complement strand
TTAGCAATATTTGCTGCTTTTACCTCATCATCAGATAATTGACTTTTCTTAAGATATCTAATTTACAGAGCTGTTGTTTAGGTGCAGAGCAGACTCCATGCAGATTCTTATGGGCTTACCCATGTACACTAACTCTTAAGCCCGCCTTGTGGCAGGTTCACTCATTTCTTGACTGCAGCTTTCTTTCTGAGTTATTTGCTCTGTGCTTTGGTTCATTCCTTATTGAACTGGAATCTTGTGAAAATTCATTTGGCTTCTTATTCGTCCTTTATAGATCTAATTTATTGGCGTTCATGATTTATAATTTTTTTTTAATTTATTACTTTCTTTCATGTTTCTGTGCCAGTTGGGTGACATAGAGGGTTGCTGTCTTTAGGTCAGCAAGACTGTTCTAAATAGACACATACTGTCACAGATAGCAGTTTGACAATGTGTATTTGAGCAGTTCTCTGATAAGTGAGAACTGTGGGAAAGCACTCATTTCCTTAAGAAGTACCATTAACAGGAGTTGTATGGCAGTGTGATGCTGTAGTAAGAACCTTAAAGTATGATTCAGGGACTAAGTGACCCTGGATAAGCCCTTACACTTTCTGTTTTTAAGGCTTCATCTGTAAAATGAGAACTGAGGCCAGGTTTCCAGCTTTATTTCTAATTCTAAAATTTGGTGAGGCCTAGGTTGATTCTTTCTTGTTTTGATGACCTCTCTTAAATTTTATTTTCTCCTCAAAAGTGACCAGAGTGATCTCTTTGATACATGACGAAGTGCCCACTAGGTGGTCTTCATGACACCCTAAGCTCAAATTGAACACTCACAGGTTAAAAGTAGTATGTTAAATTCTGTGCAAACCTAACAAATGAGTCCTTCCTGTAGAGAGCCCATAATCTAATAGTGGGTATGTTTTTGTTTTTGAGTGACTGCCCTGTATTATATTAATAATATATGGTGGAATGTAGTAAGTTTCGTGAGAAGTAGGAAGAATAGAGCAGTTCAGAAGAGAAAGCAATTACTCAGATCAATAGATACTGAGTGCTGTGTGCTGATTATGATGGGTGCAGACCAGTATTGAACTCCTTACTTTCCAAAGGCATATAAACTTCTTTCAGCCTTAATTTTAATTTGTAAAAAGGAGATAATGACACCTGTCTTAGAAAATTGTTGCAAAGATAATGCATATTAGCACAGTACCTGTCAGGGTAAGTGCTTAATGACAGAGAATTTGTTATTACTAGTAAATAGATGGAGAAGGCAATGGCACCCCACTCCAGTACTCTTGCCTGGAAAATCCCATGGATGGAGGAGCCTGGTAGGCTGCAGTCCATGGGGTTGCGAAGAGTTGGACCCTGAGCGACTTCACTTTGACTTTTCACTTTCATGCAGTGGAGAAGGAAATGGCAACCTACTCCAGTGATCTTGCCTGGAGAATTCCAGGGATGGGGGAGCCTGGTGGGCTGCCGTATATGGGGTCGCACAGAGTCGAACATGACTGAAGTGACTTAGCAGCAGCAGTAAATAGATTCTAAGGAGTTAGATGAATAAGTCATGACTGAGATTTGGAACAGTTAAAGGGCCTAGGGAAGGAAGTGGGCCTTGAACTGGCTGTGCTCACTAGTGTACTATTTGCATCTCTCAAAGGATCTGTGGGCTTCCCTGGTGGCCCCTCTTTAGGACTCCATGCTTCCACTGCAAGGGGCACAGGTTCAGTCTCTGGTTGGGAAACTAAGATCCTGCAGCCAAAACAAAAAAGCCTCACAAAGGATCTGTGCTCCTGGCCGTTGGTGGAGAGAGATGGAAGAGAAGGTCTTCATTCCCCTGACTCCTGGCTTGGTGACCGACCTTTTCACCTCCACTGCCCTTCAGGAAATGTTTATTGAGCATCTGCTTTGTATTTTGGCTTTTGAGGATATAAAGATAACTAAATTTAAAAAGATGACTAAGAAAATAGGCAACAAATGTATAGTGTAAGAGGGGAGAAGTAACTATACGATGGAGAAACCTAGTAGACACTACCATAGCCAGGTAATCAAGGTTAGCATCGTCAGTAATAAGTCATGTTGGTAGTATGAGCCCTTTGTACAATGTGATGAAAATGACACTTTACTTCAGTGGTCTTCCCTCCAGACCAGTAACTTGAGTATAACCATGAAAAGCCATAAGTTCAATTCAGTTCTGTTCACTCAGTCGTGTCTGACTCTTTGCGACCCCATGAATCGCAGCGTGCCAGGCCTCCCTGTCCATCTCCATCTCCCAGAGTTCACTCAGACTCATGTCCATTGAGTCAGTGATGCCATCCAGCCATCTCATCCTCTGTCGTCCCCTTCTCCTGCCCTCAATCTTTCCCAGCATCAGGGTCTTTTCAGATGAGTCAGCTCTTCTCATCAGGTGGCCAAAGTATTGGAGTTTCAGCTTCAACATCAGTCCTTCCAATGAACATCCACGACTGATCTCCTTTAGGATGGACTGGTTGGATCTCCTTGCAGTTCAAGGGACTCTTGAGAGTCTTCTCCAACACCACAGTTCAGAAAGCATCAAGTCTTTGTGTTCAGCCTTCTTTATAGTCCATCCATACAAGACCACTGGAAAAACCATAGCCTTGACTAGACGTACCTTTGTTGACAAAGTAATATCTCTGCTGTTTAATAATGCTGTCTAGGTTGGTCATAACTTTCCTTTCAAAGAAGCAACCGTCTTTTAATTTCATGGCTGCAATCACCATCTGCAGTGATCTTGGAGCCCAGAAAAATAAAGTCAGCCACTGTTTCCCAATCTATTTGCCATGAAGTGATGGGACTGGATGCCATGATCTTCATTTTCTGAATGTTGAGCTTTAAGCCAACTTTTTCACTCTCCTCTTTCACTTTCATCAAGAGGCGTTTTAGTTCCTCTTCACTTTCTGCCATAAGGGGGTGTCATCTGCATATCTGAGGTTGTTGATATTTCTCCCAGCAATCTTGATTCCAGCTTGTGTTTCTTCCAGTCCAGCGTTTCTCATGATGTACTCTGCATAGAAGTTAAATAAGCAGGGTGACAGTATACAGCCTTGACATACTCCTTTTCCTATTTGGAACCAGCCTGTTGTTCCATGTCCAGTTCTAACTGTTGCTTCCTGACCTGCATACAGGTTTCTCAAGAGGCAGGTCAGGTGGTCTGGTATTCCCATCTCTTTCAGAATTTTCCACAGTTTATTGTGATCCACACAGTCAAAGGCTTTGGCATAGTCAGTAAAGCAGAAATAGATGTTTTTCTGGAACTCTCTTCCTTTTTCTATGATCCAGCAGATGTTGGCAATTTGATCTGTGGTTCTTCTGCCTTTTCTAAAACCAGCTTAAACATCTGGAAGTTCACGGTTCACATATTGCTGAAGCCTGGCTTGGAGAATTTTAAGCATTACTTTACTAGCGTGTGAGATGAGTGCAGTTGTGCAGTAGTTTGAGCTTTCTCTGGCATTGCCTTTCTTTGGCATAGAATTTCTATTAATAAATGTTGGAGAAGAAAGACAGAAAAAGAGCATTAGGCAAGTACCGCAGTAGTAACTTGCAGAGAAGAACCACCCATGGATGCTAAGATTAGTGGGTGAAAACTTAGGTGGGTGAGATAGGATTTGCATAGTTCAAAGTATCTCCCCTAAGAAATCTGTTACATAGGAGATGTTAACTTTTATGGAAAAACCAAGCAGACCCCACCACAACCGAGTAATTAAGGTTAACATCACCAGTAATAACCATATTGACATCATGAACCCCTTTGTGTAATGCTCTGAGGAGACAGCCTTGTTTCTCTGTTGTTCTTGCCAAACGTGTATAACCTCATTCCAGTAATGAAAAAGTCACCAGACAGTCCCAGGTTGAGGGATATTCTACAAAATTACTAATGAGTATTCTTCACAAGTGTCAAGATAGTTATTGGGCACATTATTGTATAAATTGGGTCTTCAGATCTTTTATGTCTTTTTGGAGTTTTAAAAATCTGCCCCTATCAGTTGTTGATTGAGGTGTATTTGAATCCCTGACTGTGATTAGAGGATTTTCTGCTTTTACCATTAATTCTGTCAGCTTTGGCTTTATGTATTTTGAAGCTCTCTTGTGAGATTTATTCTCATAATTGTTAGGTCTTTGTGATAAACCATCTTTGGTAGTTTTCAGCAGGCAAGATAGAGTGTCCAAGTGATTTGAACTTCCTCAGATAGAATGTAGATGCGGCAGTTCTTCCTGAGTGTGGTTTAGGACTTTGAATTAGACTGTTTTGATATACTATAGGTATGAATGTTAATGTTTACTGAGTCCTTTCTCATTTTCAAAGCAATACACTTAACCTTTAATTTATAATTATTTGTGTGCAACTGGCCTATTGTATCTAGGAGTTCTGCATCTTTGGATTCAACCAACCTTGGATCAAAAATATTCAGGAAAAATAATTCCAGAAAATTAAAAAAAAAACTTGAATTTGCTGCCCAGTGCCAACTACTTACATTGTATTTACAACTATTTGTATAGCATTTATATTGTACTAGTTACTATAAGGAATCTAGAGATGATTTAAAGTGCAAAGTGTAAATTGCCATTTTATACAGGGACTTGAGCATCTGTGGGTCTTGGTATCTGAGGGAGGTCCTGAAACAGAGCCCTTGCAGATACCAAGGGAAGACTGTATTATTAATACTTAAAGTGTTTATTCTGACTAACCTATTGCAGCAGAAAGTGAAACACAGAAACTAGCTGAAACAAGCCAATTTCTTTGTTCAGTTCTTTAACAAGGTGGTTTGGAAACAGTTCAAAGAATTTTGAAGACAAGATACACAATGAGAGTTATGGTAGGAAGTAGAGAAATGGTACACCATCCTTTAACAGTTTGGCAGTATTTTGCTGTTGTTAATTTTGGATTAATTAAATAGTGGATGAATCTATAGTTTTTAAAGCAAAGAGTCAGTATTCTGCCAGACTGATTATCCTGCACTGCTTTTATAACAAGTTCAATTTAGGCGTTAGTCTTTAAGTTATATAATATTATTGTGAATTTGTTAAACTTAGTATTTTGTCTCAGCTCTAAAGAATTGTTGCGAATAAAGACTGAATGGGGGGGAAAAAGTCCTGTTTCCCTCAGTGCTGCTCTGAGGAGACAATATAATATCTATATTTTTTTTTTAGGTTGATGTGAAAGTTAGACTAGTCAATGGACATTGAAGTTTTGTACAACTCACTAGCTCCATATATTAATTTCTGTTTGCAGAACTAATGATTTACATATATTAACTTCTATAGCAGAAGTTACTAATTTACATATAGTAAAATTAAATTTAAGTCAATTTGTAATATTAGGAATTAGGATATTTAACAATATCAGCACTAAGACAGTGTATAGATTGCGTATCACCTTACCCAAGATGAAAAACTTAGTGAATATACAAAATTCCTTACTCCATGCTGTCCTTAAGGAATAGCTAAATGTAATACCTGTTTTTCTACACCCAAAGACTAGAAGTGGCCCTCTGTGATGGCAGGACATGGGCTAGAAAGGCAGGCATGTGTTTGAATCATAGTTCACTCATTAAACAGCTGTATGACTTTGGGCTAGTCAATTTCTCTGAGATTTATTTTTCCCATATCTTAAAACAGGGATAAATGTTTATATTTTAGGTTTGTTTTGAAGATGAAACGAGATGTGATACATGAATTTGAAAGACACCCAATCAATAAATATTAGCATTTTTTTTCCTTCTACTTTTTTGCTTTGTCCTGGGTTTGATTCAGTGCAATTACTATTTGTTTGTGTGTTCAGTTTAGCCAACTAGTGAAAAACTTAGACTAATAGCATGTTCTTTATAAACTCAAAATAATTTGGATATTAAATATTTAATTAAATGTACTGATTTTTCTCAGTTGGCTGCATAATAGGCACTTAGTATATCTTTATTTGTAACACACGTATATGTGCTTCATTGTTATAAGATGGACTGAAAATAATGTCCATTCGTTTTTTTAGATGTAGAAGATCTTTATGAACCGGTGTCAGTCCCATTCTCATATCCCAATGGGCTCAGTGAAAATGCATCTCTTGTTGAAAAATTGAAACACATGGAAACCAGGGCACTATCTGCTGAAGCTGCATTGGCTGGAGCACGTGAGGATCTGCAAAAAATGAAGTAATTTATCAATCTTACAGAAAATTACTGGTTTAGATCCCCCAAATAATACAGTTCAAGGTGGAATACAGTAAAATATTTCATATGCTAGAAAGCACAATGTAGATATTTAATTTTAGTAATATTGAGGATATGCAGTATTTTTGTACATTGTGGCTATAACTAACATAAAATTCTATTCTTATATACTTCTATGTAATCACTTTTATATTAATGGTAATTGTTCTCGGGAGTGTTTTCCTCTTGAGTGCTTTTGTTCCTTAATGCTACCTTCTTTTGAATTACCTTCTTTCTAATAGCTTTCTCCACTTTACTTTTCTTCTCCTAGGCTTTTTAAAGTATAGGGATTAATACTTTTTAGACCTGGGGAAAATACAGTTGAAATATTTGTTTTTAAAGAATCAAATGATAATTATGGTGAAGTAGGTAATCAGAAAACTAGCTCCATAGATGGTGTTCTACAGTGCGTAAATTAGCATTCTGCTGGCTTAGTACTTGTCAGAATTTTATGTGTATACAGATCACCTGGGTAACGCAATAAACTACAGATTCTGATTCAGGAGGCCTTGAATAGATAGAATCTGAGATTCTCTCTTTCTATCAAGTATATATATATACCTCCAGCTTAACCAACTTACATTTGTAAGTTGGTTGCTACTGCCTAAGTACCCATTTGATGGTTTGCCAGAATGTCCAGCAGGAAAAATATTCAAGCGAATTGTAGTTTCCCTTCCCCTTTTCTGATATTTTATGCTGAGTAACCTAGTAACCAGCAACTCTTTATCTGCCTCTGTACACTTCTTTCCCATGTATACGTTATAGATTCCTGATGTGTCGTGATCAGAGAGGGAACTGAGTTTTAGAGGCTGAGTGGAAGGTGTTGGTGTGTGTAAATAATTTCCAGTTTGGATCTGCTTTCTGCCCATGTAACCCTTGCACAATATAATAAGATTTTGGAACAGTAGAAAAGTGCATAGAGTCATAGCATGCTTATTTTGTTGGTCGAAAGGTATCAACAGCCATAATTTGCATTTGGCCATGCTATTGTGGTTTGCAGGAGTGCTTCCAACTGGGTTTGAACATGCCCATTGCTTAAAATCCAGCAGGGGGAGCTTTTTGTTGCTTAAGATAGCGTGATTTAGAGGCTCATCACACTCCACACTCCCCTCCTACCTCTGCCTCAGCCTCTAGCCTTTCCTTTTTTCATGGTCCAATAAACTTGTCTCAAGGGTGTATTTCAAATTGATTACAGACGATTTGCTCAGGATTTTGTGATGAACGCAGATGTCAGAGCCTGCCTGTCATCTACCACTGCCATTGCAGACCTCCAGGAGGATGAGGATGGTGTTTATTTCAGCTCCTACGGGCATTATGGGATACACGAAGAAATGCTCAAGGTTAGAAAAGAGCACAGATGTGCCAAGTCCATGCTGAAGGATAGAGTGAAACTGGTTCTTAACATACATGCTGTGGTAGAACTGCCTTTTTCTTTTTTTTGAGAACTGCTTTTTAGATCTTTTTGGTACTTGATAGCTCATCTGACGTTGAAAAGATTATAGAAGTATCAGAATTACTATAAATTCTACTTAAGATCATTATTAATCTTTATTATGAGATTACTTCTGCTTAAAATAGAACAATGGGAAAAATTGCTAATGATTTTAGGCTTCTCAAGAGCAACTTTTAAATAGGAAGAACTATATGTTTGCCTTTTAATGTGTGAAAGAGAAATTAGTGTTTTAATTAGCAGTCCTGTCATTAGGCAAAGAATAATTGTTTGGTATAAAGTTAGTTGTAGATAATTCTCACAGTTATAGCATAACTATTTTACATTTGAAATCAATGATAGAAAGAATTTCCTAAGTTAGATCAGATACTTGAACTTGGTTGGTTTTAATTTTTATAATGGTAATGTTTATATAAATTATAAGTAGATTTCTAGCTGTACCTGGTATAATATATTTTATCATCTATGATAGATTATAAAATAGCAAAGTGTAATTTTTTAATTTAGTAAAAGTGAAAATACCTAACAAATGTTGGAGTTTAAAAATTATTAAAAATTTTCAATGTTTATCTGTCAATTTTAGATGTCACTACCTTTTTTTTTTCCTTTCTTAAAACCAACAAAAGAAAAATTCCCTTTTGAATCCTTCCTCAGAAGATTGGTTTATTTTACGGAAGCCTGAAGACTGTGTTCCTTGAAACACCTATTTAAAATAACCAGGAATATTTAATAACATGTATATATTTTGTTGAGTCAGTTTTGCAGGATTGCATAGTTGGAGGTTTGCTGATTAATAGTAATTGTAATTATTTGGAGTCCTTTAAAGCAATGTCATGTCATTTCTTCACTAATGACTTGTCACGGTTGGTTGTGCTTTTTGTTGTTCCTTGGGTAGTTGCATAGGATTGCAAATAACAGTTATAAGTAATAAATTATTTTAAGTCCAGGATGCATTTATTTAAAAGAAATGGACATACATCGTTTTCCTCGTTAAAATTAATTTTATTGTGTCTATAATATTTTCTTTAAAGGCGTTTTTCTTTGCCCATGTTTGTCATTTTAAATCACCCCATCAGTTTCAATGCCATGAACCTTTAATGCTTTTGATAGGGAAATTGTATTGGATTTTTCAGACTGGTAAGTTACTGAGACTCCTAGAAGATAGTACATCTGAGCACTCTCGGTTCAGTCATCTGGGAAATCCAGTTTGGACTTATTCCAAATCTCTCTCCTGGACCCTTGTAGCTATATTTCAGTAACTAGAGAATTTCATACAGGACAGAGTATTTTTAAGTCCTTTTGATGTACATTAAGAAGTTCCAGCTGAAAGTTCCCAGTGCTGTCTTTTCACTTGTAGATCTGAAATCACTTGTGAATTTTTATTAATATAATTTCTTATGCCTTAATTCCCCTTAGCTGATATACAGTGTAACCATCTCTCCTTGGATCATAGGAAATATGGATATAGTTCGTTCAAAAAGACTATTTGTCTATTTTATATTTTGTTAAGTTACATACTGTGGGTGAATATGAAATATTGGCTTATGTCACACAATATTTCTTGTTTCCTATCAGAACAATTCTTAGCACATATAATTTGTTCAGGGTTGTGCTACTACCAGAATCTCACATGATCTTTACATTTAAGATCATTAAAATTGATCATCTCACATGATCATTTAAAATTGAGAAGCCATACATACAGGACTTATTTTTATGCTTAGAATTGGCCTTACTTTTATACAAATATTATTTGGATTTTTTTGTTGCTTAGTCTCAGATACAGTATTTTAATGACACTATTTTGGATATGCCTTATCTAGTGATTATAAATAAGGATAGTTTGTAATCTTATTTTTCAGAATCAAGAGGAAGGTAACTTTGAATTCCAGAGATGTAGTTGATCGCAGAATAGATGACATGAACTTTCAAAATCCTTCACCACTTTATCTTTCTGAAAGGATTGTTGTTAATGTTTTAAATCTGAGATGTATCTCTCTCTCTCTTGTTTTTTTTTTCCCCCAAGAAAAACATTGTTTATCTTGGTGAACATTTATCCAGACTATAGTACCATTAAATAATTTTTCTTTACTTCATTTTCTTCATTGTATTTGTAGCTGACTCAGGCATTCTGTCCACCTTCATGAGCCTGTATTTTAAAACATGCTGTTACTTATATCAGTAAAATTTATAGTATATAATTTTTCTGTTGTCTTTAGTCTCATACTTAAATTTTTAAAATATTTGTAGGAATAATTCCATGACACCATGTACTAGTCTTAAAAGATTATTTTGCTTCTTAATATTGAGAAGCAAAAAAACCTCTCATTCTTTTGTGTTTCTTAGTTTCAGTAGGTGAGTGCAAAAGATTATTTTATCTTTCTTTATTACCTTATTTTATATTGAACAGTTTTAGTCCTTTGTTGGATTAAATTTTTAGGAATGGTTTGAGGGCTTTTCTTTAATTTGTTTGGATTTTTACATTCAGTGGATTTTCCTCTCAAAAATTCATTTATTAAATCAATGCTCTGCTTTGTCCAAAGCACTGTGTTTATTAGTATACTTTGCATTTCATTGCACCAGGGTGAGCATCTGAGTGAAAGCAGATGGATGTGTAGGAAGAGCTGGATGAAGGGTTATGGTTGAACTGAGCAGCAGCGCATGGACTAAGGACAGGAGTTGGGGTGCTAGTGATTAAATTAGAGCATGTGATTGGTGAGAGCTTTCTGAGTGACTGCCTTCTTGACTGATGTTCACCCTTTGTGGGTTTTGTTGTGTCAGCAAAAATCACTGGTTATAGTGTAAGCAGAGTATAAAAATATTAAGAATGTATGAAATGGTATTTTTTTTTAAGATTTATAAAATTAATAGTATGTTTAAATT
>SJYQ01002790.1:1384536-1411243 GCA_006410935.1 Redunca redunca | reverse complement strand
CAGTTAGAACTAATTCTATCATAAAACATGGAATTAATTATGGAATTCCCCCTGTAAAACAGCTTCTAATTTAAGACATATATATCTTTTTTTTTTTAATTCCAATATTGGCATGAACATGGTTTTGTCAGGGATGTGAATAGTGTAAATGTTGTAGTGTTTGATGTTAACTGCTTTTTACCAAGTGTGAAATTTAAAATTCCTGGTTTGAGTTATTTGTATCAGACTCATTTTACTCCCTTAGCAACTGTGCCCTTACTGCTTAATTTGCTGTCAGTACATGTCTCAGCTGAGGTGATTTAAAAGGGAATCGGCACTGTTCAGGAACCAACAAATGTTAACGTTCAGTGCCTGCCTGAGTCACAGGTCATGTGATACTCTGGAGTGGAAAAGTCTCATAATGTGGGCTGTAGGGCTCAAATGATTTACTTTTAGGCTTATAGGCTTTTAAGCATCATTTCCTACTACAGACAGTTGTAGAAACAAAACAGGATTATAAATCACGTAGGTGCTGATCAATGACTTTCTTAGAAAACTACTGAGTTTAGCTTCGTTTTTCATTATGTAACTATAATTTTCACATCTGTCTGTTTTGTCTTTTTTCTCTCATATTTTAACCTAGTTCTACTACAGGGAATCAGGCCCATTAGTATTAATTATCACTTGAAGTCTTATAGTGACGGTGCATGTCAAGACAAAAATATGTACATTTTTAAGAACTTAGGTCTTATTTGACTTTCAGTGATATTATTAAGTGTTTTCTTTGTGTGTTGTTGCTGTTACTGTTCCTATTTTCTTTTTGAAAAATTATTTATTTGGCTGTGCTGGGTGTTAGTTTCACCACACAGGATCTTTTGTTGTGGCTTATGAGATCTCGTTCCCCCACCAGGGATCGAACCTGAGCCCCTGCATTGAGAGCTTGAAGTCTTAGCCAGTGGACCAGCAGGGAAGTCCCTATTATTTTCTTGTAGCAAAAAAAGATTAATCATGGGTTTCTAGGCAAAAAGGAGCTGTAGAAACGTATGTGATAATTAGCAGATATCTTCCTTAACAAATTTTACTTGTAAGTATAATGTGATGATTTCCTTTCTCTGCCCTAGGACAAAGTACGAACAGAAAGTTACCGAGATTTTATATACCAAAACCCGCATATCTTCAAAGACAAGGTGAGTAGCATAGTCTATAGAGCTACATGTTTCATGTGGATCTCGGGTGGCAGGAATCCTCCCTTAGGGCATTGTGGCAGCAGTTGACTGCATGTGTGTGCTGTGCTTAGTCACTCAGTCGTGCCCCACTCTTTGTGACCCCTTGGACTGTAGCCTGCCAGGCTCCTCTGTCCGCAGGGATTCTCCAGGCAAGAATACTGGAGTGGGTTGCCATGCCCTCCTCCAGGGGGTCTTCCCAACCCAGGGATCAAACCCAGATCTCACGCGTTGCAGGCGGATTCTTTACCATCTGAGCCACCAGGAAAGCCCAAGAAGACTGGAGTGGGTAGCCTATCCCTTCTCAAGGGGATCTTCCTGTCCCAGGAATCAAACCAGGGTCTCCTGCATTGCAGGTGTGTTCTTTACTAGCTGAACTACCAGGGAAGCCCGATTTCATGTGTACTGGCTTTATTTCATGGAAGGCTTTTGTGATGCTGATCTGTGGTGCAGAATACTGATAACAGAAATGCTGATTGGTGTTATTCATTACACTTTTTTTTAACTGAAATTCATTAATTATAGTGATTTAACTTAAACTTTGCTCAGTTAGGTAAGTTTTTCTTAAACCATGTTTTTGATTTACTATGATTCTTGTTAATTTCAAATGTAGAAGATAAACCCCATATCAAAGCATTTAATTATTATTTTAGTTCACATTAATTAGTTAAAACTTAATTTAAAAACTCACTTGGTAAATAGGGTCAAATATTTTCAGGTAGAATTTATTTTATGTGCTTTTTTTTGAGACCGTTTTATGAGATACTTTATATTTTACAATTAGCTTTATGCTGCCTCTGGTTATTTCAAAGATGATATTTCATGGTATGTATGAGTATGTGTGTGAAATTCGTGTCATATATTTTTTCCTCCCTTGTGAATTTTTCCATTTTTTTCTTCACTTTCTCTTTCCCTCCTTCTCTACATTGGCATGCTACCTAAGAGTTCAGGTTTTCTATTTGTTCCACCTTACTGGAAGTTAGTCCACTAATTTAGTCTAGTATATGATTGTCTCTGCCACTCACATACCTTTGCTTGGAAGTTTTTCCCCTCTCTCTCTACTTCAGGGGCTTCCCAGGTGGCTCACATGGTAAAGTATCTGCCTGCAGTGCGGGAGACCTGGGTTCGATCTCTGGGTCAGGAAGATCCCTTGAAGAAGGGTATGGCAACCCACTCCAGCATTCTTGCTTGGAGAATCCCATGGACAGAGGAGCCTGGTGGGCTGTGGGATTGCAAAGAGTCAGACACGACTGAGTGACTAACATACACACACACTTCCTACTTCAAGAATATATATACTGGTAACATCAGGTTTTCATAGTTCCCCTTAATTTTAAAAGATACTTTTCTAAGGCGATTTCATGGACCTTATATTACAATAGTGACCCACGACCTTAATATATTGAAAAGACTGTTTTCCTGAGTTTTATGTTGCTTGGAATAACATATATATGTATGTGTGTGTGTGTGTGTATATATATATATGACTGGCTTTTCATTTTCCATACCTGTTTCCTAAGAACAGTGTTTAACTTGTGACTTAGCTGAGTTGGAGATGTGAAATTTATATGGTTCTGGTATCTTTTGGCCAACGCATTACCTATAAGGTAATGATGGCGTATATTTCTTTGTTTTTGCTAATTCCCCATGTTTAGGGCATGGTAGAAATTTATTTTTCAGAAAAGGGATTAAAATTAAAATTTCTTTTCCTCTCCCTCCATCCTTCCTGCTTCCTTTCCTTCTTTAACTAATTTTTAAAATATTAGTTTTTATCAGTTCTTTGTTGGCTTTTTTATTTGCTTTCTATTTATTATTATTATAGCGAAGACTAATCATTTTTTTAGTAGTTTTTATATTTGCACCTAAAATTCTAGAACAGTTTATTTAATATCTAAAAAAACACTTTCCAGTGAAGCAAATAATGTTACTATTAAAATTTTGCTTTAAAGTTAGTTAGATTATGCCTAGGTTTTTATTTTATTTTTTCCTTAATTTGTTGTGTACAATTTAAACGTGTACTAGTCTGGGAACCACTAGTTCTGCCTGGCTACTCAGGATCCAGCCACATAATAATTTTAGACAGAGGTGAGTCTCTGGGCCTCATCTATAAAATGATTTTAAAAAAATTTTTCTGGTTCTAAAACTTTAGGACTTCTGTTTTTATAAAAGCAATATCTTTGAACTATCTTGTAAAATATTTTAAAAATACTTTTTGATACGAATGCTGTAAATACTTCTTGGTACCAATGCGGTAAGAATTTTTTAAGTAAAAGTAGTTTCTTTTTCTGGAGAAGGCAAGGGCACCTCACTCCAGTACTCTTGCCTAGAAAATGCTATGGGTGGAGGAGCCTGGTAGGCTGCAGTCCATGCGGTCGCTAAGAATCGGACATGACTGAGCGACTTCACTTTGACTTTTCACTCTGATGCATTGGAGAGGAAATGGCAACCCACTCCAGTGTTCTTGCCTGGAGAATCCCAGGGATGGGGGAGCCTGGTGGGCTGCCATCTATGGCGTCGCACAGAGTCGGACACGACTAAAGTGACTTAGCAGCAGTTTCTTTTTCAATATGCTCTGAATAGACTTTTGTCTTGTATTACATAAGATAGTGAAAAGACAAAAGTATTAGTAATCATAAGATTAATCAGGAAATTAAGTAATTATGAATATTTCTATGTATATGAAACACACCTTACTGGGTTCATAGACCTGTACACAGTCATTATCTGCTGTTAATTTTTTGATAGTAACTGTTACAGAAATACCATATATTATACACTTCTGGACAAAAAATACATGACCATGGAAAACATATAAAGTTTATTTTATATTGTACCTACTGCTTTTGCTGAAGAGATTAAATCTGTCACAGTTAGGAAAGGGCTTATTAATAAATTGGAATTTGGCTAACGTGCTTTCTTTTATCAATGTGTGGTTAGGTTTGCTTGGCATTTATGGTTTCTTAAGGGTATAATGTAAAATATGTATCAATTTCTAATTCTTTAAAGCATATTCAGGATATAATTCTCTGTAATTAACAATAGTAATCTAGAGATTTTATGTGATTTGGAATACTTTTTTTTGTGTTATACTATGGCTGCAGATGTAGAAAATATACTAACATACATTTAAATAGTGTTTGATAATTTATAGACTATTTTCAAACATGTTTGTTGTCTCTTTGATGTATAATATACCTGTAACTAGGGATGGTAGGTATCTATCTCCATTTAATACATGAAGAATTTGAAACCAATAGGTTAAAGACTTGTCCTAAAATAGGCAACTAAAACAACAGGACTTGAAGGTTTTAGTACTAGTCCAGTGCCCTTAACCCTGTGCCACTGCAATTTAAGGAGAAAATAATTAGGGTGGGATTCATTAATGACATTTTAATTCTCATTATTTTTTATGCATAGGTCCTGTGTGGCATTACAGAACATGTTCATGAAATTATTTAAATATAGTTCTTTTAAAAAATGTATGGAATAACATTTCTTCTTAAGTTTTATACCTTTTTTTTTTTTTTTTTTTTTTTTTTTTNTTTTTTTTTTCATTTTTCTTCATTAGGTAGATAAATTTCATATCACAGCTCTAGCTTCTGTATCATATATTGTTTAGGGCATGGTAGAAATTTATTTTTCAGAAAAGGGATTAAAATTAAAATTTCTTTTCCTCTCCCTCCATCCTTCCTGCTTCCTTTCCTTCTTTCCTTTCTTAATATTGTTTTAATTCACAAAGCTCCTGTGGAGGCCATATGGTTTCTCAGATTTAACTTTGGGTGGCATAATCTTGTTCTCACTCACTCATAATTAATTTCTATTTGTAGTTCATTGAAGAAATTCACAGTTTGGTGCCTTTTTTATGCTTTTGATTATTATCTACAGTTAAAATGTTTTATATACATTCCTTGATTGTTTTATAAAATAATGTTAGTGTATTCTGTCATCATTCTCCCTCTTTCTTGGTTCTATCAAGTTTTAGTTTATTTGCCCAAATACCTAAATCTGAGCTAGATGTAATAAATAATTAGTATGCAACTAAAAATATAATTTAAAACAACAAAAAGGGAAAGACTAGAGATCTGTTCAAGAAAATTAGAGATACCAAGGGAACATTTCATGCAAAGATGGGCTCGATAAAGGACAGAAATGGTCTGGACCTAACAGAAGCAAAAGAGGTGGCAAGAATACACGGAAGAACTGTACAAAAAAGATCTTCACGACCCAGATAATCATGATGATGTGATCACTCATCTAGAGCCAGACATCCTGGAATGTGAAGTCAAGTGGGCCTTAGAAAGCATCACTACAAACAAAGCTAGTGGAGGTGATGGAATTCCAGTTGAGCTGTTTCAAATCCTGAAAGATGATACTGTGAAAGTGCGGCACTCACTATGCCAGCAAGTTTGGAAAACTCAGCAGTGGCCACAGGACTGGAAAAGGTCAGTTTTCATTCCAATCCCAAAGAAAGGCAATGCCAAAGAATGCTCAAACTACCACACAATTGTACTCATCTCACACGCTAGTAAAGTAATGCTCAAAATTCTCCAAGCCAGGCTTCAGCAGTATGTGAACGATGAACTTCCAGATGTTTCAGCTGGTTTTAGAAAAGGCAGAGGAACCAGAGATCCAATTGCCAACATCCGCTGGATCATCAAAAAAGCAAGAGAGTTCCAGAAAAACATCTATTTCTGCTTTATTGACTATGCCAAAGCCTTTGACTGTGTGGATCACAATAAACTGTGGAAAATTCTGAAAGAGATGGGAATATCAGACCACCTGACCTGCCTCTTGAGAAACCTGTGTGCAAGTCAGGAAGCAACAGTTAGAACTGGACATGGAACAACAGACTGGTTCCACATAGGAAAAGGAGTACGTCAAGGCTGTCTATTGTCACCCTGTTTATTTAACTTCTATGCAGAGTACATCATGAGAAACACTGGTCTGGGAGAAACACAAGCTGGAATCAAGATTGCTGGGAGAAATATTAATAACCTCAGATATGCAGATGACACCACCCTTATGGCAAAAAGTGAGGAGGAACTAAAAAGCCTCTTGATGAAAGTGAAAGAGGAAAGTGAAAAAGTTGGCTTAAAGCTCAACATTCAGAAAACTTGAGATCATGGCATCTGGTCCCATCACTTCATGGGAAATAGATGAGGAAACAGTATCAGACTTTACTTTTTGGGGCTCCAAAATCACTGCAGATGGTGATTGCAGCCATGAAATTAAAAGACGCTTACTCCTTGGAAGGAACGTTACCACCAGCCTAGATAGTATATTCAAAAGCAGAGACATTACTTTGCCGACTAAGGTCCATCTAGTCAAGGCTATGGTTTTTCCTTTGGTCATGTATGGATGTGAGAGTTGGACTGTGAAGAAGGCTGAGTGCTGAAGAATTGATGAGTTTGAACTATGGTGTTGGAGAAGACTCTTGAGGGTCGCTTGGACTGCAAGGAGATCCAACCAGTCCATTCTGAAGGAGATCAACCCTGGGATTTCTTTGGAAGGAATGATGCTAAAGCTGAAACTCCATTACTTTGGCCACCTCATGCGAAGAGTTGACTCATTGGAAAAGACTCTGATGCTGAGAGGGATTGGGGGCAGGAGGAGAAGGGGACGACCGAGGATGATAGCTGGATGGCATCACGGACTTGATGGACGTGAGTCTGAGTGAACTCCGGGAGATGGTGATGGACAGGGAGGCCTTGCGTGCTGCGATTCATGGGGTTGCAAAGAGTTGGACACGACTCAGCTACTGAACTGAACTGATGTACTTTTTAAAAAAGCAGCTTGACCTATGTTTGAGTTTCAGCTTTACAAATTACCCGCTGTATGATCCTGAGTCTGTTTCTTTCTCTAAAGCTCTCTTTCCTTCAGAAAGAATTAAGTAAGATTTTATATATATATATATGCATATGTATATAAATTATGTATGTGTATAGTTTTACAGGAGAATACATACTCGAATAGGAGTACATGATATATATCCTGCTGTACTTAGTTGTCACTTAGCAGTTTCTCTAAGATAATCCCTTATTAATGTTATTTTAATGGCTCGAAAATTCAGTGTAAATTGTCCGTAAATTCTGGTTTTTTATATTAGAAAAATGCATGTAAAAATATAAAATATTAAAAATCTTTTTATAAATGTAGGAATAGAATAATAAGATAAATTCTAGCAGAGGACTCTGGATCAGAAAGGTTCTACCCTGGATGGAGTTAGTGCTGCCAGCTTTTCTTTCTAGAAACAGTGCATGAATGTTGATATTCAATATTCCCAAACACCATCACCAAAGCACTGTGCTGTCAAACTTGGTAAATTCTACACTGATCTTTTATTTTTAATTTTGCAAATATTTCAATGAAAGTTTCTGGGAAGTCATCACTTACTGTTGTGTTGTATATATTTTTACATTTTATTATCATTTTATGCCATATAATATTTCAAGTTGATATACTATAACCATGCTATAAATATATATGCTCTGTGTTATAGTATTTACTTGATGGTGTGGTTAGTATATTTTATTTGTAACTTAAAAAAATGGTTTTGCAGTGGTATTTTATAGAGTTCATCTTACAGTTTTGAACTTTCTTAACGTGTGAAGTGGTTATATTAAAATGTGCTGACTCACCCAAACAGGTAACATTACGGTCAGGGACAGTCGCATTCAGGGCAGAGAGGATATGGGACACAGAGTAGCAGCCTTTTGACAACCTTATTTCTTCAATAGAAATTAAGACTATTCAGATTTTCTCCTCTGGAGTCAGTTCTGGTATATTTTAAAAATGTAATGGAGCAGACTTCCCTTATACTAGTAAACAGTGCAGAAGATAAAATGCATAGGAACAGACTTTAACTAGTGTGCAGGACTTACATGAAAGAGATTTTTAAAAAATCCCAAACTCCTAAAGAACATAAAAGATGATTAAAACAAATTGAAATTCTTACCATGTTCCTGAATAGAAAACACAAAATGAAATTGTCTGTGTTCTGTAAATTTATATTTTAGTTCAGTCCCCATAAAAATACTAAGACTTAAAAAACAATAGACAAGCTGATTATCTTATGTTTGTGGAAAAATGAATATATTACCTAGTGAAAAAGTAGTTGTTGAATAATGTAATAGATTCTTTTTAAAAAATTTTTATTTTATATTGGAGTATAGCCAATTAACAATATTATGATAGTTTCAGGTAGACAGCAAAGGGACTCAGCCATACGTATACATGTATCCATTCTCCCCCATATTCCTCTCCCATCCAGGCTGTCTCTTGAGCAGAGTTCCCTGTGCTATACAGTAGGTCCTTGTTGGTTTCCATTTTAAATAAAGCAGTGTGTACATGTCCATCCCAAACTTCCTAACTATCTCTTCCCCCAATTCGCCCCGCTCTGGCAACCATAAGTTTGTTCTTTAAGCGTGTGAGTCTGTTTCTGTTTTGTAAATAAGTTCGTTTACAAAGATTCATTTACATAGATTGAACATTGCTCAGTTGCTCAGTCGTGTCTGACTCTTTGCAATCCCATGGACTATAGCCCACCAGGCTCCTCTGTCTCTGGGATTTCCGGGGCAAGAATACTGGAGTGGGTTGCCAATTCTTCCTTCAGGAGATCTTCCCAACCCAGGGATTGAACCTGATCCCCTGCGTTGCTGGCAGATTCTTTACTGTTGAGCCGCTAGGGAAGCCCTATAGATTGAACAATATGATAGATAAACTCTAGTTCTGTTTTTCTTACAGTGGCTTCCCAGGTGCTGCAGTGGTAAAGAATCTATATGCCAAGCAGGAAACGTGTCACGGGTTTGATCCCTGGGTTGGAAAGATACCCTGGAAAAGGAAATGGAAACCCATTCCAATATTCTTGCTAGGAAAAGTGCTTCATGGACCTATTTAAATTCTAAAAGAGTGTGTGTATCCTCTCCCCTTGCCCTAAGCTCTGCTCTGTGCTTGAGTTTTCTTTATCACACTACTGTTCTCTATTACTCTCTATTCTTTATTCTTGGTTGTTTCTGACTGTTTTGCTTAATGTGTTTCCTTGGTAATTTGTTTTATTTTTTTTTTTACTGTGAACCATGCAGGTTTCATTATTACTATTCTGGGAAGAACCATATGAAATTCTTGATTAGAAATAATTGTTACATTCCAATCCCCAATAACATCTTAAATTTCATTCTTCTTACTATTTCTACCATTGATAATGAATATCTTTTTGAAAACTTAAATTCTCAAGTTATTGAATTCTAAAAGCCTATTTTATATTGTACCTCTATAATTAAAATGAGTTGAATATTAAACTTTGGAAGTGGAGTGGGTATGACAATATTCTACATCCATGATTCGTTTATAACCATTTCTAAATTGTATTGGATCAGACTGTCCTGCTTAGGTTAATTTCTGTTATTCAAACTTGAGAAAGCTTATTTCTGTTTAAATTTAGAATTACTGAACCTAAATTGAAGACAGAGTACTTCCCTAGTAAGTCTGTGGGAATTGCTCATTTCATATAAAACATTTCTTAAATTTACAGTGTTGCATATGATTGCAATAAACTGTGGCCAAAAACAGCTATGAATTTAAAATAATTTAATGTAGTTATATGTTCAGTTTACCCAAATAGAAATTATTACCATGTTTGGTAAAGTTTAAATTTTGTTATCTATTCCTAGCCAGAAACATCATCATATACGAATAGGATTTAAAGTGTTCTCAATAACATCTGTTCTTTTTCTTTTATTATTATACCAGGTAGTTTTGGATGTTGGTTGTGGAACTGGAATTCTTTCTATGTTTGCTGCTAAAGCAGGGGCAAAGAAGGTTCTTGGAGTTGATCAGTCTGAAATACTTTACCAGGCCATGGATATCATAAGGTAAATACATTTTAAGGTTTGAGTTAAGATTATTTTTAAATTTGATGATTAGTAGATTTTCTTGTCTTTAATAGCTGTCCAGTGCAGACCTAAGGCCCTTATCTTTTAGTAAACTTTCATTCCAGCACAATGAGATATTAAGTTGAATTAACCTAAACATATTTGAAGTATAAACAATCCTTTTACTCCTCTTGAGAATTATTTTTATATAGTTTTCTGTCTTTTCAATTATGACTATGGATATGCTAATTATAATAATATTAAATTAGAAATCATGGATGTATAGGGTAATGTTAGGAGATATGCTACAAAAGTCAATGTATCAGTAGTATTTTGTTTACCAGATAACAATTCAGCTAAAAGAAAACTAAAGGTTATCGTTTTCCTTTTGACAGTACTGGTAGCCCTGTACCTCCTCAAATTAAAATGTGAAGTCCAAAATGGCTACACACAGATTAGAGTGGATTTAGTTTATCCCCTAAAACCTAATTTTATTCTCTAAAAATATATCCTCTCTTTGAGGAATTAAGTTAGGTTAATTGACCAGTGGTTGATTTTACAGTTGGCTTATATTCTGGTAAGAAGACCTTTATTTGAATTGCAACTTATAAAACTAGATTTTGTTAGTTGTGTACTTAACCAAAGCATGTTACATTTGCAACTTAGGAATAATTTCCAAAATAATAGCAGGCTTCTCAGCAATTCTCCCCCCCCCCCCCAGGGTTATTGAGATGTAATTGACACATAACATTGTGTGAGTTTAATGAAAACAAATTATAAATGTATTTCTTTGATACATTAATGTATTAACATAATACCACCATAGTGTTAGTTAACACCTCCATTGTGTCACATGAAATATTGGGTTGGCCAAATAATTTGTTGTGTTTTTCCCTCACATCTTACAGAAAATCCTGAATCAACTTCTTGGCCAACCCAATAATTACCATTTCTTTTTTGGAGGGAGAACATGAAAAGTATACTCTCTAAACAACTTTCACCATGCTTACGTTACATTCTTGGCAGTGATCCTTCAATGGTCCTCTCACTGATGCGTATATTTTATTCTTAAAATTGATTAATGTTGATCTTTTCTGATTTGTATAACATTTAAATAAAATTGTGTAAAATGTTCAAATTTAAGATGTTATTGCATAGTGTAGCATGTAGTGTTGTGGTTAAGCATGCAAAGTTTCAGGCTTCCCTCATGGCTCAGAGGTTAAGAAACCGCCTGCAATGCCAGAGACCTGGGTTTGATCCCTGGCTTGGGAAGATCCCTTGGAGGAGGGCATGGCAACCCACTCCAGTATTCTTGCTTGGAGAATCCCATGGACAGAGGAGCCTGCCAGGCTACAGTCCATGGGGTCGCAAAAAGTCATACATGACTGAGCAACTAAGCACATACATGAACAGTTTCAGCTGGACAGTTTTGGGTCCTAGCTCTGCCCCTTCCCCATTGTTTGAACTTTGATTAAATATCTAACCTCTTTGAAACCTCAGCTGTTTCACTGTAAAAATGAAAGTAATGATGACAAGAAGTCAGTAATGGTTGTGAGCAAGGTAAATAAGTTGTAAGTAAAATACACACCTCAGTCTGGCATATTGCCTGACCTGACACATAGTAGGTATTCAGAAGTTAGCAACTGTTACTATTAACAAGCACCAAATGAATGTTAATGAAAAAATGACATTGCTCTTGCTTAGATTTTTTCATAGATAGAGACTGGTGGTTATTATTTTCATATTGGAGAATATGCATATATGTTGCATATATGTGTGCAATTCCATAATCTGGGAAAGTTTTTTTAGTTATTTTGTTACCGTTAACTACAACATCATTTTGTGGGTTCTGTAAATAGCACCCTCTCTTGCTTGTACCTTGCTTTCCAAACAGGTGTGAGAACTGCTATCCCAAAGAAGAGATTGTTTTACGTAAATTAACGAAATTTATTGTTGATAGTAAGATTATGTAAGGTATTTCCATTAGAAATATGGGAGACCCATATTCATTTATATATTTATTTGTCATTTTTGATTTCTATGAGACTAGATGGTCTCTCTTTTTTTTTTTTTTAAAGAATAATTTTAAAAAATTATTTATTTTTGGCTGTTCTGGGTCTTTGTTGCTGTGTGCCGCCTTGAGTTGCATTGAATGAGGTCTACTCCTTTTGTGGTGTGCAGGCTTCTCAGTGTGGTGGCTCCTCTTGTTGTGGAGCATGGCCTCTAGGTTTTGGGACTTTGTAGTTGGTGCTTGTAGGCTTTAGAGCTCAGGCTCAGTAGTTGAGGTACATGGGCTTAGTTGCCCCGTGGTATGTGGGATCTTCCCTGTCCAGGGATTGAACCCAGGTCCCCTGCATTGGCAGGCAGATTCTTAACCACTGTACCACCAGGAGGGTCCAGTGTACTCTCATTTTAATTTCTCTGTGGAAGAAAAGGATGGTGATACCACTCATTTGATTTTCATTTTATTTCACAGAAGCCCTAATTCCTAGTGATGTTTTAGAGATACATTTTTACAATAATTATATTCAGATTCTTTGTGTATAAAATTTAGTGCTGAAATATATAGAAATTTTACATGAGAGCATTTATTGAAAGTGACTTAGCATTCCGTTTTATTCAACTTAATAATAAAAGTTGCTAACATTAACTTAGTACTTCCTGTTGAATTTTTTTTGAGGTAGGTATAAAAACAGTATAATAATATTTTTTCAGTAGAGATTAAGAAATTGAGACATGGAGAACCACATCCATTTCCTTATTTGTAGTAGTGCCAGGATGGGATCCCGTAGTTGATCCTGGCAGCCAGTCTGCTATGCTGTGTCTCCATTGCACTGCTCACAGGGCACGTGTTTATTGTGGCCAGTAGTTTGCTTTACTTAGAACCTATAGCGTTTGAATATTAGACCTTTTTTTTTTGGATGAGCCAACAGTATACTTTTCTTCAAAGATGTTCTCCTTTGCCCTTTTTATACCGTGAAAATATAAAATAGCTATTTCCATAGTGTTCATAGTATCTCTCTGTCGTTTTCCATTCAAAAACTTGAAATGTACACTATGGATGAAGTAACCTCTGTTCTTCTGTTTGTGGATTTATCTATAGAAGAATTTTCATGAAACAGTTTATTGTTAATATCTGCAGTGTTTTCTGGCTCATTTTTCTACCAGATGAGAAAACAGAATAGCATACTTCTCTCAGCATCTAGAACCATATGACTTGATTTCTAACTTTGGCTTTTTAACTAGCTTTATGCTAATGGGCAAATTGCTTAACTTGTTTAACCCTGGTTTCTTCATTTATAAAATGAGGTTGATGGTAGTATCTGTCTCACAAGATTGTTATAAAGATTGGATCCACTTACAGTGCTTCGCAAAGTGGCTGACATGTAAGTGAAGTGAAGTGAAATTTGCTTGGTCGTGTCCAACTCTTTGAGACCCCACACGGACCCCAGGCTCCTCTGTCCGTGGAATTCTCCAGGCCAGAATACTGGCAGTGGGTAGCTGTTCCCTTCTCCAGGGGATCTTACCAACCCAGGAAGGAACCCAGGTCTCCTGCATTGCAGGTGGATTTTTTATAGTCTGAGCCACCAGAGAAGCCCAGTTGACATGTAACTGCTTACTAAATGTTAGTAGTAATTATGATAATATTAATAATTACAGTGATATGTTTGGTTTGGCACCAATGCCTCCAATAATACTTTACATTTGATTGGTTATGTTTCTGAAATGATCATTTCTTGCCGCTATCCCACCAACATATGCTGATATTCTTTTCTGTATTCTGTTTCATGATCTCTATTCTTTTATACCATAAAGTTTCAAGCTTTAGTCAGCTTTATTATGTATTCACTCTCCTCCCTTGAAATGTACTCTCAGCTTCTCTTATACTTGTCTGTTATTGCACTGGAGCTTTCTAGAACCATCATCAATCAAAGCAGCTCTTCTGATTAGCAGGCTATGAATTGTCTTTCGCAATTCTGAGGCTTCTTCTGCTGCCAGAAATTTGTACACAGCAGAATTTCTGTAAAACTCCCTAAGCTTACATCTATAACAAGATACTTTAAATTCTAAAAGATGGATATTTCTCCCCCCCACCTTTGGGTAGGAAAACATTTTTATTGTACCAGTCATGGAACTAGATTTCAACCAACAAAATCTACCACTGGCTATTTTAAGTCAAACTGATTGAAAGAGATTTGTTTTGTTTGTATATTTATTTTTAATTGGAAGATAATTGTTTTATAGAATTGTGTTGGTTTCTGCCATGCATAAAAGATGAATAATTACATGTTTCATATTCTTTTAAACATATTCAACTTAACAATCCCTGAATTGTGCTCAAAAAGATGATAAAATAATTTTATCTCTTTTATTTAAAAAGTGGATGTAGCATTTCTTAAGAAATGAAAGATGTTTTATTAGTAGGGGCAAATAGGACTCAAAGTAATACGTGGGAGGAATGAGAAATTGTTTCTTTTTCTTGCTCTCACTTTCTGGTGAATAATCATTCTAGAAGCATAAACGTCCTTAGGATAGCAAAGCTGTTCAGTTGTCAGGCGATCGTATCCACTGTTCACCCTCAGGAAGCAGAGGTAGCTCCTGGTAATATTTACCTTTACTCTGACTGCCTTTGGTTTCTCATTGACTCTGCAGTGGAAAGCTCATTATTCAGATTTTTGGATGTTTTTGCAAAGTTTTCATGAGAAGGTTGATCTGTCATATGACTGTAATGCAGTACTTTGAATCTCCGCATGACTTTAAAGATGCAATCTTCTATATTAGCTGTGCCTAGAATACTGTTGGAGAAGGAAATGGCAACCCACTCCAGTGTTCTTGCCTGGAGAATCCCAGGGATGGGGGAGCCTGGTGGGCTGCCGTCTCTGGGGTCGCACAGAGCTGGACACGACTGAAGTGACTTAGCAGCAGAATACTGTTAGAAATGAAACAGATCTGTTTCATTTTTATGCCTAGATCCGTTGTCATATTCATGTAAGTGTTCTTCTCTAGATTCTAGGACAAGAGCTTTATCTTCTTAATATATTTAGGCACTTAGTAATGAGAAGGAAATGGCAACCCATCCATTGTTCTTGCCTGGAGAATCCCAGGGACAGGGGAGCCTGGTGGGCTGCCATCTATGGGGTCGCACAGAGTCGGACACGACTGAAGTGACTTAGCAGCAGCAGCAGCAACTTAACACAATGAATTTAAAGATAGTGGTGGTATATATATAAGATTTGGAACAAGATCACAAAATATACTAGGATATATTCTTGAAGTAAGGGATATTCTGTCCTATCTTGTTTCTAAATTCATTTATTTTTGTTCATTCATTTATTTTTAGCTGTGCTAGGTCTTCGTTGCTGCGTGCAGGCTTTCTCTAGTTGCAGCAAGTGGGGCTACTCTTCATTGAGGTGGCAGCTTCTTACTGTGGCAGCTTCTCTTGTAGCACGCACTAGCGTCAGTAGTTGCTTGCGGGCTCTAGAGTGTGGGCTTAGTCATCGTGGCGCACAGGCTTAGGTGCTCCATGGCCGGTGGAATCTTCCCAGACCTGGGATCGAACCCTTGTCTACAGTGCTGGCAGGTGGATTCTTTTTTTTTTAATTAGAGGTTAACTCTGCTTTACAGTGTTGTGTCGGTTGCTCCCTACATCAACCATAGGTGTACACGTGTCCCCTCCCTCTTGAACCTCCCTCCCACCTGCTACCCCATCCCACCCCTCTAGGTTGTCACAGAGCACCAGGTGAACCGCTTGCGCTATGCAGCAACTTCCCGTTAGTTCCGTTTTACACATGGTAATGTATATATTTCAGTGCTACTCTCTCAATTCGTCCCTCTCTCTCCTTCCCCCACTGTGTCCATAAGTCTGTTCTGTCTGAATCTCTATTCCTGCCCTGGCAGGCATATTCTTAACCACTGAACAACAAGGGAGGTCCTCTAAATTTAATAGAAATAATAAAAGAGTCAATGAAAGCTGAAGGAAACTTTGAACCAGTGATGAGGATAAAAATGGTTAAAAACAATTTGCTGCTCAAAAGTCTTCTAATGAAGGTGATTAAGATGGTTTACATGGAAACTAAATTCTGTTTTTCTCACGTCCTGCCACCTCCTTAATTTCCTGTCTACTCAATGGTCCTGTCTTGGGGATCCCATGACTACCTACTAGTTCAAGTGATTCACTGGAAGAACTCACATGATTCAGTATAAAGCTGTATTCACAGCTTCACTGCTAAGATTTATTATAGCAAAGAATACAGTCCAGGGACAGCAAAGAAAAGATACCCATCTGTAAAGAGGTCACATACAGGCTCCCACAAAGTCACGCAAGATGTGCTTTTCCCTCTAGCTGTGAACCTTACAGACTCTCAAGAGATGCCTCAACCCAAGGAAGTTCGAGTCTTAAGAGTTTATGGCTCTCAAAGAGAACTGGTATCATAGGCACATGACTGCTGTGTGACCAGCCATTGTGCAGTGGTACGAGATGCCAGGTGCATATCAGGAATCTTCCTGTTAACTTCACACATGCTGTTCTCCTGATTTGTCTTGGTTCACATCTTCAGGCGGAGAGGGCAATGGCACCCCGCTCCAGTACTCTTGCCTGGAATATCCCATGAACGGAGGAGCCTGGTAGGTTGCAGTCCATGGGGTTGCAAAGAGTCGGACACGACTAAGTGACTTCACTTTCAGTTTTCACTTTTCATGCATTGGAGAAGGAAGTGGCAACCTGCTCCAGTGTTCTTGCCTGGAGAATCCCAGGGACGGAAGAGCCTGGTGGGCTGCCATCTATGGGGTTGCAGAGTCAGACCCAACTGAAGCGACTTAGCAGCAGCAGCAGCACATCTTCAGGTGTATTGAATAGCATCATTAATATAAGAATGTTCAGGAGTTTTGTTTTTAGGGTTTGATCAAAAATTATTGCCATGGTTACAGAGATATGAACCAAGAGAACAGACCTGCATTAATTCTTCTCACAGGTTAAAACTGAAAACCTGGGGCTGATACTTGACCTCTCCTTCTCTTTTACCAGCCGACTTACTGGAGTCCTCATGAGAATCCTTGCTGTTTCTCAAATCCATCCTACTACTACTTGTTGATGTAGCTTAAATCTATGCCTTCATTCACATTCTTGTATTTTTTATATACTTACCTGAATTAATACATTTGTATATAAGTAGCTCAGTTATTTGGCTTTCTGTCATCTACTGTCTTAGTGTGGCCAGGTTGATTTCCCTACCAGTTCTCTTCTCTTTTAAATAAATAAAGGAAGAAAGGGAGTAAACATGTTTTTATGTTGAGAAGATGTGAGAGGAAAATGGAGAAACTAAAAATTACCACTGATCCTGGTATGAGATCTCACTATCAGCACTTTGGTAAGGCTTTTTAAAGACTTATCACATGAAAATGTAAGCTTTACTAGAATATCAGCTCCCCAAGGTTAGACAGGGATTTTTCTCTTATTCATGGACATAGCGCAACCATCTGGAAGGGTACCAGGCATGCAGGTATTCAGTTAAATACTTGTTGAATCAGTGAATGGGTTTTTAAGACCCAGGACATGAAATATTCAAAGCTTGATGAAAACCCATTATCTTTCTGCTTAAACTCACATTATTCTCTAACCTTTCCCCACCTTGCCCCCATTTTATGAGAAGCTAAGCTATTGCTAACTTTAAACAGTAAATGTCCTCAGTGTTAGCTAGACGCCTATAAACAGAAATTATACATTTGGGAGGGAGACAGCTCATGAAATACACTTAATAAAGGTAATTGGTATGTGTTTTCTGTTATCTGCCTCAGAAGAAAAGAGGGAGATCTGCTCTGGGCAACACTTTAGTCTTTGATGTGTGCACTGAGCACTGGACCCTTCCTCTCAAGTTCACCAGAATGATTTGATTGCCCTTTCTTCCTCCACTGAATTATATCTTTGGTTCTCTGATATTACCATCTAAAATCTCCATGCATTTATCAATTTATTATATTTTGTATTACTTTATTGTCATTTTGGCATGCTTGGGGAATGGGAGAAACATGTATGTTTGGGTGCCATAGTGAACTGAAAACAAAATAAAATGCCTTGTATATTTTTGTATTATGGTATTCCCCCCACCCCACCCCACCCCCGTATGCATTTTGAAAAAATAATTATCACCTAGGTATTCTTCTAGGTGAATTTTATAGTCATTTTGTCACCAACTTTAAATGTCATTTAATTGATAAGATGTTCATTGTATGAACACTGGTGGTACTTTATGCTATTTACACGTCTGTCTCCCTGCTAGACCATGTTCTTCCTTAGAACCTAGACTGTGTCTTTTTTTATCAAAATTGCACTGGGCAGAAGTACATTACAAATTTGATCCTGTTTTCTCACTCTAAAAATCCTGAAATGGCTCCTCATTGCCTCTAAAAACTAGACTCCTTAGCATTACCTCTAACTACTTCCCAACTTTGTCACTACATACTGCCTCTTGTTGCTCTAATCATACTAAACTATTTATAGCTCTTCAAATTTGCGATTTGTCTTCCATACACACACACATACACACAGGCAGTTTGTGCATACAGAGATGAAGCACCTTCTTTTACCCCCATATTCATATGTATCCTTATGATGCTCTGTCTTTTTCTGATTAAACTCGAATGTCACTCAGGTAAGGTCTTATTATATTAGCTCCTATGAAGCCTGTGTGTTCTTTACCCTTCTCAATACCTTAGACCATGTTCTTAAGTGCACGGACTCTCTCTTATCTCTGTAAGCCCAGTATCAGATAATTACTCATGATGATGTCCCTGTATCATGAGATAAGAGTTAAATTGCTGCTTCTGAGATAGGAAATAAAATAGGATAGTGATTATTGCTCTAACAAAATATCCACTCGGAAAAATAATTTCAGTGTTTATTGGATTAGTTAAGAGACTTAACATGCCCTTTATATTATGGTGTTGTATTTCTGAAAATTAAAGCTATGCTAGTTTTTGAGCAGGTGTTTTCAGAGATAGAATTCATTTGGAATGCTTTTATGCTAAAGTAATGTTTAGTGATTGGCCTCTTGAGAGAAGAAAAGTAAGTAAAAATCTATAGTTTTTTTTTCATGAATGGTAAAATCAGGTGGTGATTAAGATGAGCAGGCTCTTAAAAGGGATTATCTCTGTGAATCACGTCTGTGTTGCAGTGTTTTAATACAGAATCACTGGGAATTATGGCCTTTTGTCTTTTTTTCTATGTATTCCCTGAAATCTTAATCTTTTCAGTTGTATTTATATTCCAACAAGTAATTACTGAGGCAGATAGGATTATGACTTGTAGCAGGCAATAAACAGCCTGAGCAGATGGCCTTTTACAGGACATGTCTTGTTTCAGCATGAGCATCCTGAAAATATTTCTAAGGCAGTAGGAACATTTTGATCTTCTAAGAAGATTGCATTGCTCTTTGTTTCTTTTGAAGTGTTTGTACTTGGTAAGCCTTAATAAATATTTCAGTAAATGTAATCAACTACAGCAATTTCATCATAGAGAATTTTTAAAAAGCTCAAATATATATAAGCATCCTTTTTAAACTTTGTGTGAAATACACATATTAAAAGGTACATAGCACATAAATTACATGTTAACATAAGTACAAATAAGTAATAGGAAAGAGAATATTTCCAGCACTTTAGATTTCCTCCCATCTCCATCTGTCCTTTATCATTAAGATGCTCTCGCTGCTTGATTGAGGTAATGACCATCCTGGCTTTTGTAGTAATCACTTGCTTAATATTGCTTTATATTTCACTTTAATCATCTGTTCATTATTTTGGTCTAGCTTGTTCAATATTATTTTTAGTGTTCATTTATGTTTATTGTTATGTAGAATGGTATTGATTAGTATATCCCAATTTATCTTTTCTATTCTTAACGGGAATTTTTGTGTTTTCCAGTTTAGATCTATTTAGAACAGTTTTGTTATGAACCTTTTTGTCCATGTGCCTGGTACACATCTGTGGGGTATATATTTACAAAATAGCTCAAACTTTAGGGAATACATATTTTCAGATTTTCCTGGTATTGCCAGACTGTTTTCCAAAGTGGTAATACCAGTTTAAACTTCTACTAGTAGTATGTAACAGTTCGGGTTGGTATTGCCTACTTTTAAGAATTTTTTCCAGTTGGTTGTATAGCAGTGTCTCACTGAAATTTAAATTTGCATTTCTGTGATTGTCAGTGTGACTGAGCACTTTTTCCTGTGATTATTGGCATTTGGATTCCTTTTCTGTGAAGTATGTGTTTATGTCTTTTGTTCAGATTTCCATTGACTTGGGCCTTTTCTTATTTATTTGTAGACAGTCTTTGTTTTGTGTGTGTGTGTGTTTGAAATGTGTGTAAGCTTTATGTAATGAAAAACTTCTTCTGTCTGTCTTTTTTACTCTTCAAGTATCTTTTGATGTACTGAAATTCTCAGTTGTGATGTATCATCATCATTGTTGATGGCTACCACTATATGTGAATTGGGTAAAAATCCTTATGGAGGTGTTTTCCTATATTATGTAAAATTTTGTAGTTTTTTTTAATATTTAGATTTGTAATCTACTTGGCATTGTTTTTGTATATGGTGTGAGGTAGTGGTCCAGCTTTTTAAAACTTAGTAGCAGTAGTAATAGTAGTATTAATATGTTTTAAAATGACCTAGTTGTTCCAAAGACCATTTTTCCCCCTCTACTTTGTACTGTGTCATCTTTGTCAGGAATCAAGCATCCATATATGAAGCCAGCATAACCTTTATACCAGAACTCTACTAAGGCAGGACAAAAACTTACAGGTCAAACATAATGGAGAACATCCTATTCAAACTCCTAGGAAACTTAATTGAGCAGTGTGTGCTTAGTTGCTCAGTTGTGTCTGACTCTTTCAACCCCTTGGACTGTAGCCCACCAGGCTCCTCTGTCCATGGAATTCTCCAGGCAAGAATACTGGAGTGGGTTGCCATGCCCTTCTCCAGGGGATCTTCCCTACCCGGGTCTCCTACATTGCAAGCAGATTCTGTACCTTCTGAGCTATTGGGCAAGCCTGTTGAGCAATATGTTGGAAGATAAAGTTTATGCTAGGAATACAAGTTTGGTTAAATTTGAGAAAATTAACCAGAAAAATTTATTGATGTATCTCAGGAAAGAAAGTTTGATAAAATTCCATATCCTTTCAGTCTATATATTAAACTCTTAGCAAACTAGAATTAGAATGTGTTATAACACGATACAGTGTATCTCCAAAAACAAAAACTACAGCCCACAACTTGATGAATCTTTGAAGTTTAAGTTCAGGAACAGGACAGGGACACTTGCCATCATCTCTTTTGTTCAGCACTGTAAAGGAGATCCTGGACAATGGAACAAGGCAATAAAAGAAAGATACAAGAATTGGAAATGAAGGATCAAGACTTTTCATGTTCACTAGTAATTTGTTATGAATATAGATATCAAAAATAAACTAAGTTATTACAGCAGTAAAAGTATTAAGGTGCCTAATATTTTATTATGTATTTTTAAATGTGATACATAATTTTTAAATTTGACATGATTTACAGTGCCGTATTAGTTCCTGGTGTACAGCAGAGTGAATCAGTTATACATATATATATATTCTTTTCCATTATGGTTTATTATAAGATTGAATATAGTTCTCTGTGCTATTCAGTAGGACCTTGTTTGTATCTATTTTATATATAGCAGTTTGTATCTGCTAATCCCAAACTCCTAATTTATTCCTGCCCTCTCCTCATGCCACCTTTCCCCTTTGGTAACCATAAGTCTGAATTCTATTTATGTGAATCTGTTTCTGTTTTGTGTATACAGTCATTTCTGTTACTTTCTAGATTCCACATATGAATGATGTCATACAGTATCTTTCTCTGACTTATTTCACTAAGCATGATATGCTCTAGGTCCATCCATGTTTCATATTTTAATGGCTGGGTAATATTTCATTGTGTGTATCTCTGTGTGTATGAGATCTTAAAAAAAAAAATATTTGGCTGCCCCTGGACTCAGTTGCAGCACGTGGGATCTTTTGTTGTAGTGCAGAGACTCTCTGGTTGTGGCATGAGGGCTCAATAGTTGCGCGCTTGGACTGCAGAGTGCTCGACCTTCAGGAGCTGTGGCACACGGGCTCCACAATGTGAGGGCCCAGTTGTCGCGGCACATAGGCTTAGTTGCTCTGTGGCATGTGAGATCGTAGTTCCCCGACCAGGGATCGAGCCTGCGTTACAAGGCAGATGCTTAATCACTGGACCCTGAGGAAAGTCCCTGCCATATCTTATTAACCCAGTGATCTGTTGATGGGCACTTGGGTAGCTTCCGTGTCCTGGCTTTTGTATATAGTGCTGTTGTGAACATGTTGGTGAATGTATCTTTTTGAAGATACAATGTTTCTGTTTTTTTGGATATTTACCTAAGAGTGGAATTACTGGATCAGATGGTAGTTCTATTTTTAATTTTTTAAGGAACCTCCATAATGTTTTCCATAGTGGCTGTACAATTCACATTCCCACCAGCAGTGTAGGAGGGTTCCTATTTCTCCACACCCTCTTCAGCATTTGTTAATTGGAGGCTTTTTAATGGTGGTCATTCTGATCAGAGAGGTAGTATAATGTTATAGTTTTTATTTACATTTCTCTAATAATTAGTAGTGATAATGAGCATCTTTTCATGTGCCTGTTGACCATCTGTATCTCTTTTTAGAAATGCCTATTTAGGTCTTCTGCCTATTTTTTGATTGATTTTTTTTTTTTTTTGTCATTGTATGAGCTGTTTGTGTATTCTGGAAATTAAGCCCTTGTCTGCTGCATCATTTGCAAGTATTTTCTCCCTGTCTGTAGGTGATCTTTCTGTTTTATTTATGGTTTCCTTTGCTGTGCAAAAGGTTATAAGTTTGATTGGGTCCCATCTGTTTATTTTTGCTTTTATTTCTGTTGCCTTGGAAGATTGACCTAAGAAAACATTGTTGTATGTCCGAGATTGTTTTGCCTATGTTTTCTCCTAGGAATTTTATGGTGTCGTGTCTTTGAGTCTTGAAGCCATTTTGAGTTTATTTTTATATATGCTGTGAGGGAGTGTTCATTGATTTATATATTGTTATTCACCTTTCCCACCACCACTTGCTGAAGAGACTGTCTTTTCCATTGTATATTCTTGCCTCTTATGTCAGAGATTCATTGACTGTAGGTATGTGGTTTATTTTGGGGCTCTTTTCGGTTCCATTGACCCGTTTCTGTTTTTGTGCCAATACTATGTAGTTTTGATGGCTGTAACTTTATAGCATAGTCTGAACTTCAGGAACTCCAGCTTTGTTTTTTTTTCTCAGGATTTCTTTGGCAATTCTGAGCCTTTTGTGATTCCATATAAATTTTAGAATTACTTGTCTAGTTCTTTGAAAAAATGTCATGGGTAATTTGATAGGGATCACATTAAATCTTTGGCTTGCTTTGGATAGTATGACCATTTAACAATATTAGTTCTTTCAGTCCAAGAGCGTGGGATATCTTTCCATTTTTTTAAATTGTCTTCAGTTTCCTTTATCAGTGTTTTATAGTTCACAGTGTGCAAGTCTGTCACCTTGATCAAGTTTATTCCTCAGTATTTTATTTTTTAGGTGCAGTTTCAGAGTTTTTTTTTCCTATTTCAGTATAAAGTAGTGCAACTGGTTTTTGTATATTAATCTCCTGCTACCTTGCTAAATTTGTTTATCAGTTCTAGTAGTTTTTGTGTGAAGGCTTTAGAGTTAAGTATCATATCATCTCTATATCATGACAGTTTTACCTCTTCCCTTCCAATTTGGATACCTTTTATTTCTTGTTTCATCGCTGTGGCTAGGACTTGTAATACTATGCTAAACAGAAGCAATGAGAGTGGACATTCTTGTCTTCTTCCTGTAGTCAGTTGGAAGGCTTTCGGCTTTTCCACCATTGAGTATATGTTGGCTATAGATTTCTCATAAATGGCTTTTATTATTTGAAATATGTTCTCTCTGTCACCATGTTGATAAGAGTTTTTATTGTGAATTTATGTTGAATTTTTTTAAGATGCTTTTTCTGCATCTGTTGAGATGATCATTTGGTTTCGTCTTGTCTTCTGTTGATGTGGTGTATCACATTAACTGATTTGAGTGTGTTGAAATATCCTTTTGACCCTGGGATGAATCCAACTTGATCATGGTGTATGATCTTTTTTATGTGTTTTTGGGTTTAGTTTACTAATACTTGGTTGAAAATTTTTGCATCTGTATTCATGAAAGATATTGGCTTCTTTGATGAATTCATCAAAGATATTAGAGACCAAAATATATATATTAGGTATTCTAGCCTCTAATTTTATATATATATATATATATAAGGTATTGTCTTTGATTTTGATATCACTGTGTTGATGGCTTCATAGAATGACTTTGGGAGTGCTCCCTCCACTTTAGTCTTTTGGGAGAGTTTGAGAAGGATCAATGTAAATTCTTCTTTGTATGTTTGGTAGAGTTCCTTAGTGAAGCCATCTGTTCCTGGACTTTTGTTTGCAGGAAATTTATTATTATTATTATTATTGCAGATTCTGTTTCACTTCTAGTGGTTGGTCTGTTCAAATTATCTATTTCTTCTTGATTTAGTTTTGGTAGGCATATATTTCTAGAAACTTGTCCATTTCTTCTAGGTTGTTCAGCTTGTTGGCATATAATTGTTCATAGTGCTGAAAACATAATATGTAAAAATTGGTTGTATTTCTATAAAAAACACAAAACGAGACAGTGAATATTAAAGCATATCAAAGTGTATTGCTCATATTTCTAACAATCTTTCGGACAGTGCTAGGACACTGAGTCACATTTAATGGAAAATTCATTCATGAAATGAATGTCCCCCAGTAGGTGCTGTGCATGAACTGTTTTAACAGCTTCTTCCCCAGTGTACCCTCTGACATTGGTCAATATTTCCTTGTGATATATTTCTCTGGTATCTTGCAACATTTTCTACAGTGATATCTGCAAAGAAAAAGCCTGTGAAGATGCTCATGATCACCAGGATTTGAACCATTCCCTACAAAACTTATTAATAACTCAGTAGAAATGTTTTCTGATTTGTTTTTTTTGAGGATATTTTAAATATTTATTTTTGCCTGCACTGGGTCTTCATTGCTATACACGGACTTTCCCTGGTGGTGGCAAGCAGGGGCTACTCTTCCTTGTGGTGCATGGGCTTCTCATTGAGGTGACTTCTCTTGTTGCAGAGGACAAGCTCTAGGTGCACAGGTTTCTGTAGCTGCAGCATGCAAGCTCAGTAGTTGCAGCTTGCAGTCTAGGTAGGTTGGCTTCAGTAGTTATGACACATGGGTTTAGATGCTCTGCAGCATGTGGAATCTTCCCGAACCAGGGATCAAATCCATGTTCCTGTATTGGCAGATGGTTTCTTAACCACTGGACCATTAGGAAATGTATCTTAAGTAACAGTAAATGAATGCTGTCCCCTTATAACTGAAAATAAAACAAGGAATGTCCACTCTTACCAATTCTATTCAGCATTGTCTCGGGGGATCTAACAAGTGCCCATAAATAACATTTAAAGGAATGCAATAAATGGCAGTAAATATAATAGATTTAAAAGAAGAACTAAGACTCCTTACTCCCAAGTGACATGATCAAGTACACATAAAATCCTAAGAAATCTATAAAATAGCCACTAAAACTGTGCTAAAGCTAAAACCTTTTCGACAGTCAATGGGATTCAGGGGCAAAATATGAAAATCAATTATGCTTCTGTTATGCATAAACAACTAGAAATTGAAACTTTAAAAGTACATACCATTACAATGCAATCAAAATCATTAAACATTTAGGGGTAAATTTAGCAAAATATGTTTAAGCCATAAACACTAAAAAATGCAGAATGATACCATGAGCTGATCCTAAAATTCATATGGAAACACAGATGGCCTAGAATATCCAAAAGAATTTTAAAAGAAGAATGAAGTTAAAGGATATATATGGTTAGACTTTGTGACTTAAAGTATAAGAATCAAGAAAATGTTGTATTAGTGTAAGGACATGCATCTAAATCTTGGGACAGAATTGAAAGTCCGGAGATAAGCTTACCCATCTATGCTTAGCTGGTTTTTGACAATGATTCTTTTTTTTTTTTTTTTTAAACTTTTAAAATTTTTATTTTAACTTTAGTTTACTTTACATTACTGTATTGGTTTTGCCAAACATTGACATGAATTCACCACGAGTGTACAAGCGTTCCCAAACATGAATCCCCTCCCACCTCCCACCCCATGCCATCCCTCTGGGTCCTCTCCTTGCACCAGTCCCAAGCATCCTGCATTCTGCATCTGACATCAACTGGCGATTCGTTTCTTACTTGATAGTATACATGTTGCAATGCCATTCTCCCATCTCATCCCACCCTCTCCCTCTCTCTCTCCCCCAGAGTCCAAAAGTTCTCTCTATAGATCTGAGTCTCTTTTGTTGTCTCGCATACAGGGTCATCATCCCCATCTTTCTAAATTCCATATATATGCGTTAGTATACTGTATTGGTGTTTTTCTTTCTGGCTTACTTCACTCTGTATAATCGGCTCCAGTTCCATCCATCTCCTTAGAACTGATTCAAATGTATTTTTTTTA
>SJYQ01002790.1:1361480-1384160 GCA_006410935.1 Redunca redunca | reverse complement strand
TATATATAGGTCTTTAGTTTCTTTAGGTAGATATATTCCTAGGTATTTTATTCTTTTCATTGCAATGGTGAATGGAATTGTTTCCTTAATTTCTTTTTCTTCTTTCTCATTATTAGTATAAAGGAATGTAAGGGATTTCTGTGTGTTGATTTTATATCCTGCAACTTGACTATATTCGTTGATTAGCTCTAGTAATTTTCTGGTGGAGTCTTTAGGGTTCTCTATGTAGAGGATCATGTCATCTGCAAACAGTGAGAGTTTTACTTCTTCTTTTCCAATGTGGATTCCTTTTATTTCTTTTTCTGCTCTGATTGCTGTGGCCAGAACTTCCAGAACTATGTTGAATAGTAGCGGTGAGAGTGGGCACCCTTGTCTTGTTCCTGACTTTAGGGGAAATGCTTTCAATTTTTCACCATTGAGGATAATGTTTGCTGTGGGTTTTTCATATATCGCTTTTATTATGTTGAGGTATGTTCCTTCTATTCCTGCTTTCTGGAGAGTTTTTATCATAAATGGATGTTGAATTTTGTTTGACAATGATTCTGAAGTAATTCCATGGGTTGGTGAAACTTTTTCTTCAACAGAGTTGCAGCTATCACTCATGATAGTTTTTCTAACAAAGTTTTTTCATTATAAACAGGAAAAAGATCATGATGATATATTGGAAAAATCAACTCAAAATGGAAACTAAAAAAATTTAGAAGAAAGCATAGGTGAAAATACTTGATGTAGGCAAAGATTTCTTGGATATGAAAAGGAAAAGATAATTGGTCTTTATCGAAAATAAAATACTTTAGCCTTTAAAACATATTATTACAGAAATAAAAAAAGCCACAGGTTGGAAAAAAATATTCACTATTTTCCTCCAGAGTTTTTATCCAGAAACGTAAAGAACTTTTAAAATTCAAAAATAAGCATACAACTGATCCAGTTTTTTAAATGGTTAAAATGTTTGAGCAAAAGATAATAGGGGATTATGACTAGTAAGCATATGGAAAAAAGACTTGCATTAGGAAAGTTCAATTTTTAACCATAATGAGATCTTACCACACAGTTAAAATTAAAAGGTACTATACTAAGTTTTGGAGAAGGAAATGGCAACCCACTCCAGTGTTCTTGCCTGGAGAATCCCAGGGACGGGGGAGCTTGGTGGGCTGGCATCTTTGGGGTCGCACAGAGTCGGATACGACTGAAGCGACTTAGCAGCAGCTGCAGCATACTAAGTTTACAAGGATGTGAAACAATAGAAATGCTCACATGTTGCTTGTAAGAATGTAAAATCATATATGAACTTTGTAAAACAAACTGGCAATTTCTTAAAAAGTTCTGTCACTTCCATTTGATGGAGTACTTCTTGGACATACATGTTTATAGCAGCTTTATTCATTGTAGTCCAAAAGTGGAAATCCAGAAATCCGTCGTCAGATGTATGGATAGACAAAAAGTGTTTTATTCATACAGTGAGATACTACTCAACAATAACTAGGGATCGGACTTCCAATATACAGAAAAATAGGCATGAATCTAAAAAGTACGCTTATTGAAAGAAACCAGACACAAAGGAGTACATTCAATATGATCTGTTTATATAAAACTCTACAAAATACAAATCATAATATGTAGTAAAAGAAAGAAATCAGTGGTTGCCTGTGGATAGTAGGGTTTTGTGGGAAAGAGCAGTGATGAATCTTTTTGAGAAACTTGTAATATTCTACATAAAATAATACTCTATATGATGATGGTGGCCACTCAGGTCTATCTTTCTTTTTAAGTTCAAAAAAATTTACCCTTAAAAATGCATTTAATTTTATGTATATAATACTTCAATGAAATTTACAGGAGGAAAATTCCTCCATTGTTTGTAAAAAAAATCTTTTGTGATTCAGATATACAGCCTTTGAAGACTGTAAATTTATTTAACTAGATACAAACTTAGNCTTACTTTTAGCTTTTTGAAATTATCTCTGTTATTTATTTGAAATTTCAAAGGGAGGGCATGAAAAATATGTGCTATTCTTATGACCAAGCATATAAAAGTATCTAATGAATGCTGTTGGACAAAGTTAAATAATTTATGATTGGAGGAAAGTTTCAAGTTTATGTAACATGCAATATATTGTTATTCATGATAATACCTTGCTGTTATATAGTGCTAAAGGATGTGCACATAGCTTTCACAAATATCTCATCCTCATAATAGACTGTTAGTAGAAGTGTTAATAGTTTGGGAAGGTATCTATTTCTGTTTTACACATGATTTCAGGCTCAATGAGATGTTAATAATTTGTTGAAAATCACTTAGCTGACAAGTGCTAGAGGACCTGAAATTCAGAGTAAAGCTTCTGGCCCTAACTCTCTCTCTGCTATGGCAAACTACTTCCCTTTAAAATATACTTTTGTTGTCTGGCCTGTTTCCACCTCTCCTTTTAAAAAACTTTTTTTTTTAACCTTATTGACGTGTATTCTTAATAGCATTTGAGTTTCTTTTCATGCTGTACTTTTAAACACTGGTTCATCTGTATTGTGTTATTAACCACAAACATTCTTGGGGATTCCTGAAGTGACCAAAGAGGGATTATAATGCCAGGGAATAAGAAAACTTTGAACAAACATACTTTGAGTTCTGTAAAGTAATAAGAACAGTTGCCAAGAATTTTTGTAGTTTGATTAGTTTTCAGAATTTGTTTTAATTTGTCCATTATGGCATTTTTCAGATTAAATAAACTTGAAGATACTATTATACTAATTAAAGGAAAAATTGAAGAAGTTCGTCTTCCTGTAGAAAAAGTGGATGTTATTATATCTGAATGGATGGTAAGTGTTTGCACACAAAACTATTTTATTAATTTTTTTTAAAGGCAATGAATAAAGTAGCAAGTATTCTGCATTTTATTTGATAAATGGCAGAATGGTAGCATTATTTTAAAAACAGCTAGTGTTTTTATGGTAGTTTATTCTGCAGTGGTACTTATTTACTGGAAATTTGTAATCTTTAAGAAGAGAATATATTATCTTTTTGAATTTTAAAGTCATACTACTACTTTCTAGATTTGTTGAGACCTAACTATGTTTGCCTAAAAGCCTACAAGGATTCTTTAAGGATTTACTAAGACTGTTCATGTCAAAATAACATGGTGTTGCTACTGTTGTTGTCATAGTGAATAGCCTGTCTTTCTGATCTCTTTGGTCATGTGTCCTATACCACATAAAGTGAAAGTGAAAGTGAAGTCGCTCAGTCATGACTCCTAGCGAGCGCATGGACTGCAGCCTACCAGGCTCCGCTGTCCATGAGATTTTCCAGGCAAGAGTACTGGAGTGGGTTGCCATTGCCTTCTCCGTGAGTTACTGAAGTGAAGTCACTCATTCGTGTCCGACTCTTTGTGACCCTGTGGTCTGTAGCCCACCAGGCTCCTCCATCCATGGGATTCTCCAGGCAAAAATACTGGAGTGGGTTGCTATTTCCTTCTCTACCTATACCACATAAAATAGTATTTATTGGCCTTATTAAAATAATGAAATAAAGGTATATTATTATATAGCTTTATAGTTTGCTTTTGAAACCACAAATCAAGGTCAGAGTATTTAAAGTGTCTATACAGTAAAATTAATGGTATTTGTCAACTCATTTGACCTGTTGATACGCCACTTCTATTAAGACAAGTATATAGTAGTTCTTGATAACCATTTGGAAAGTATTAAGGTTTCTTTTTAAAGAAACTATTTGATACCTGTATTTTAATTAAGTGAATTTATCAAAACTTCTTGAAAAGAATGAGTTTTGCTTTATAATTATCTATAAATTTTGAATAACAATTCTAGCAAAATAGCTAGAATTAGGGCACTTTTAGATTTAATGCCGTGATTTCAGTTCAGAGCCTGTGACAGTCACTGTTATTGGCAGTTTCTCTTTTGCGTCTGAAACAGTATGCTGAGTTTTTTCATGCTAAGGTTGTCTTCTAACCATTCTGGATCATAATACCCTTGTTCTTCTTAACCAAGTAGTGTGTATCAATACTCTGATTTCCCTTAAAAATTGAGTGAGAAGGAATGAATTTAGTTATATATAACTGAAAATCTAACACCTCTTTAAAGACTGCAGAAAGGTGCTTTGGAAAAAGTGCATTTGAGGCTTTAAGTAGTTTGTACTAAGTGTTGCCTAATGTACTCCTTATTTCTCTAAGGATCATTTTATTTTTCTTGGGAAATGCATCTTTTAAATTACCACAAATTACACTGTAAGCAAACTAAAAACAGACCTTACTAAAACTTCCTGTCACCTCAGTTAACCAGCTGATAGTTCTTGACCAGGCTAGCAGAATTATTCTTCTGGATATTGATGTTTCAGGAACTTTCATTTTGAAACTTGAAACACTGTCTAGAAGTATTGTCATTCAGTTGCTCAGTCATGTCTGACTTTTTGCAACCCCATGGACTGCAGCACACCAGGCTTCCCTCCTTCACTGTCTGCGGGAGTTTGCTCAAACTCATACCCATTGAGTTGGTGATACCATCCAACCATCTCATCCTCTGTCCTCCCTTTCTCCTCCCGCCCTCAGTCTTTCCAAGCGTCAGAGTCTTTCCCAGTGAGTCTGCTCTTCACATCAGGTGGCCAAAGTACATGAGTTTCAGCTTCATCATCAGTCCTTCCAATGAATATTCAGGACTGATTTCCTTTAGGTTAGACTGGTTTGATCTCCTTGCAGTCCAAGGGACTCTCAAGAGAAGTATTAATATGAAATTGAAATCTTAGAATCAGTTGCTGCTGCTGCTGCTGCTGCTAAGTTGCTTCAGTCATGTCTGACTCTGTGTGACTCCATAGACGGCAGCTCACCAGGCTCCCCCGCCCCTGGGATTCTCCAGGCAAGAACACTGGAGTGGGTTGCCATTTCCTTCTCCAGGAAAGTGAAAAGTGAAAGTGAAGTTGCTCAGTCATGTCTGACTCTTAGCGACCCCATGGTTGGTGTAATAACAAAAACCTGGCTAGGTTGAGTGAGTTTATGAGATTGTCATGATTATGAGGTGAGCTTTATTGAAAGCTGTGCTGGTCTTGGGCTTGTTTCCCTAAGACTCATTTTACACCCTTCTGTTTTCTGCTGTCTGATGAAAAAGGGCTAACACTGCAGGTGGCTTTTCCTTGGCTCCTGTGACAGCCAACTTCAGTTGGGCTTGGAAAATCTAATGGGAAACACTAATGGGAGAAATATCAATAACCTCAGATATGCAGATGACACCACCCTTTATGGCAGAAAGTGCAGAGGAACTAAAAAGCCTCTTGATGAAAGTGAAAGAGGAGAGTGAAAAAGTTGGCTTAAAGCTCAACATTCAGAAAATGAAGATCATGGTATCCAGTCCCATCACTTCATGGCAAATAGATGGGGAAACAGTGGAAACAGTGTCAGACTTTATTTTTGGGGGCTCCAAAATCACTGCAGATGGTGATTGCAGCCATGAAATTAAAAGACGCTTACTCCTGGGAAGAAAAGTTATGACCAACCTAGATAGCATATTCAAAAGCAGAGACATTACTTTGCCGACTAAGGTCCATCTAGTCAAGGCTATGGTTTTTCCTGTGGTCATGTATGGATATGAGAGGTGGACTGTGAAGAAGGCTGAGCGCCGAAGAATTGATGCTTTTGAACTGTGGTGTTGGAGAAGACTCTTGAGAGTCCCTTGGACTGCAAGGAGATCCAACCAGTCCATTCTGAAGGAGATCAGCCCTGGGATTTCTTTGGAAGGAATGATGCTGAAGCTGAAACTGCAGTACTTTGGACACCTGATGCGAAGAGTTGACTCATTGGAAAAGACTCTGATGCTGGGAGGGATTGGTGGCAGGAGGAGAAGGGGATGACCGAGGATGAGATGGCTGGATGGCATCACTGACTTGATGGAGTTGAGTCTGCGTGAACTCCGGGAGATGGTGATGGACAGGGAGGCCTGGTGTGCTGCGATTCATGGGGTTGCAAAGAGTTGGACACAACTGAGTGAACTGAATGGGAGATTTATGAAAGGAGAAGCCAGGGCATTTTCTTTTTTTTGCCTCTGGTGGTGTTGCTGGCAGAAATTGTTTCTTTTGTGGGTCCAATTCCTACCTGACAACCCTCTCATAATTCTAGCATCCCCTGTGTGACCCTGACCCTGGGCTCTTCTTGCAGTACTTTTTTATTTTGGGGCTTTGGTCAGGAATGATCTCTGCCTCTATCAGGAAGGCAGTCACATAAGCAATACTGAGTTACTGGAACCCAAGATGAAAAGGGTGCATTCTTTGTAACCGAGATGCTTTCAGAAACCCTTCAGAAAGGGAGAAAAATATGTGTGTCCAGCATGTGATGGCTAAGAAATTTCTTTTTCTCCACACAAAGGTGTAATTTTAGAGTTTGCATTATCTTGCTGTCAGCCTTTCCTTGTATGCATCAGTGAGGTTGGTGTCTAGTAGATTTGTTAAACACATTACAGGGAGCATTTGACACTGTAACTTACAGCAGTTATATAGAGTCATCTTTGTGGCTTGGCAATATCATTTATAATATATTCTAGATCCTCTCCTGACTTTGGTACATATACTAGAATTTCTCGAAATTTCTAATTACATAACTAAACAGGAAGTAAGTATGCTTCCTCAAATACAGCCAACATTTTTTCAGATTTTCCTACTTAAACCCAAGTAGTTGAAACAATGATTTTTAAAGCCACGTTTTCTTGAACCAGCCTTTTAGAATTAAAATACCTTGCGTAGAATCCTGTTTTTGGAAGTTTCTTTTTTTTTTTTTTTACATATAGCAGTAGGGATNCAGTAGGGATGCAAAAATTAGAATAATTCAAATTTAAACTATGGCATAGTGTTTTTTTTTCTTTTTAAAAGTATTTTGAACCAGAATGAACCAAAAAAAAAAAAAAAATGTACCTTGAAGAATTGGACACAGATGTTTAATGAACTTGAAATCCAATACAGCAATGTAGGCATCATATACTGTATAGATGTACATCTGTTTGCTTCAACTATGGTCCACTAACTGTTTCATGGCTTAATTTAGATATGTGTTTTGTCTGCAGATGTTCATGAACTTTGCTTTTATTTTGCAAGATGTTCTCAGATAAGAATGTGTTTTTAAAACCCAAATCATTGTTGTTAGCGTGTCATTTAATAAACTTGCCTCTTAGATTTACGAATTTCCATATTTAGGCCTCTTTAATTTTACATTTTCATTTTTATTGAATGAAACTCTATTTGATAAAACTGTTATCAGTTAAATAGAAAGTTTAATTTCTATAGGATGTTACTATGCATGTCTGTGAATATCTGTTCTTATATTTTACATTTTACTGTACCAATAGAGCCATTCTTTATGACCTGTCATTTCGGATGGCCTGATAATGCTGTTCAAAGTAAGCATCCTTGATTCTTGTCCTATGAGCCAGTAAGCCCAGATAGACTGATTTGATGTTGTTTGTCATCTAAGTTTTCAGCATGATCTCCTTACAAATATTTACATAGATAGGATCCTGGCATTGCATAATACAATTGCCAGAGATAAATCTTGTTTGGACATGTTATTTTCTGTCATCAGGACCATCAGCAAAATTATACATTAGGTGGACTTTAAGTAACATTGTCATGATCACGTACTATATACATTCAAATTGTCTTTTGTAATTTTTCTGTCTAGGCTTGCTTTTCACAGAAATGACCTAAAATTTTCTCAGCTTTCCCATCCCATTTCACCAGCACCTGTGTCTGTATAATGTGCATGGATGTACCACCCACACCCACAATGATGGGGTACCTTTTGTTCACATTTAATACTCTTTATTGTTGGTAAATAGCTTTTCAGGATTTTATCACTTTAGACTTTATCACTTAGAAACATGACTTGTAATTTGGTTTATCGACACTGTAGAATCTGGGCCGTGAAGCGTGTCATAGGTTACATTTTCAACTGTTGAAATGTTTTTGTTGTTCTGTTGTTTTTAGTTTGGTCTAAATGGCAGTGAAGCCATGCCATGTCAGCCAACTGCCATGAAGATTAGGTGGCCTTTCCTGATTTCTCTTCTTACCTTAAATGATGTAATAATAATTATGTAAGTAGTTTAGTAAGTTAGATAAGCAAAATTAATCTTAGTGTTAGGGAAAGTATAAGAGATTGATTCGCAACATAAATTTTTAATCGTATAGGTACATTTTTGCCTTTCCAGTCCTTGATAAGAAATATGCTTATAACCTGAATTTAAGGATTTTTTTAGTCTTCTTTTTTTCTCTTTTATGTATATTACTCTGAAAATTTTAAGCAAAATAAAATTGTCTATGTCTAGTATGTATTTTGTTTACTTAAAAGCAGACATAATCTAATGTCCAGTGGTTCAAGATAAGGAATGTAAGATGAACTTTCAACTCTATATTCTCTGGTCAATCTTTCCCCTTATTTTTTTATTTTTTTGTTGTTCCATCAGAGAAAAAGTCATCTTTTTATTGCCCATCTTCTGGTATTTTTAAAAATCAATCAGTATGATAATTAAACAAATGCTTGCTTAATCACTTCAGTTGTGTCTGACTCTGTGCACCCCTTTGGACTGCAGCCTGCCAGGCTCCTCTGTCCATGGGATTCTCCAGGCAAGAATACTGGAGTGGGTTGCCATGCCCATGTGTCCTGCATTGGCAGGCATGTTCTTTATCATTGGGAAGCCAATAAATGCTTCAAAATAAAAAATAAGGTAAATTGTTACATAAAATTAATTGTAAAATATGTTCTTTTGATTACAGAGACTACTGTTTTAATGTCCTTTATTTCTCTTTCTAAAATCATGTTGTTATTTATATTTTTGACAAATAATCTTTTAATGGCATATACTGATGATGAGAGAAATCTGTGTTAGCAGATTGACTTATTTCATTCGATGTGTTCTACCTTCCCTGTCTGGCAACTTGCCACAGTTTCTGCACAACTCATTTCAGACATCACCTCACCTGTGCAGCTTTCCCTTTTTGCACCTTGATCACATAAAAAATCTCTTTCCCCCTTTCTTTGCAATTAGTTTAAGCTTCTTTTATATACTTTTACAGTGTATTAGTATTAATTGTTCATAAACCTTTCTCCATTCTCTGAGATTGGGAACCAGGATTTACTTGATATGGTCAGAATCTGTCAAAGGGGTCAATATGAGTAAATGATGAGAGAATATATAAGAGAACTTTTCCAGGCAGAAGTTCACTGGCCACAGACACAATCTTATTTATAATTTTCTATACATGAGAGGAAGGCACAGATGAGACAAAGTTAAGAATATTTATTGCTCTAGAGTCAGACCACCTGAATTCTTGGTGCTCTTTTGCTGCATCTTGGTTCATTACCTTGGGTGTATTACTGGACCTGTCTGTGCCTCAGTTTCCTTCTCTAAAATGAAGACAGCAATAGTACTTACTTTATAGGGATTTTGTGAGGATTAAATGAATTAATACATGGAAATTTCATAAAACATTCTGGCACATAATATGCTATGCTAAGTCACTTCAGTCGTGTCCGACCCTGTGACCCCATGGAGCCCACCAGGCTCCGCTGTCCACAGGATTCTCCAGGCAAGAGTTCTGGAGTGGGTTGCCATTTCCTTCTCCTTACACCCTAGAGAACAGACTAAAATGGTAAAATATGGAAAGATAAAGTCGACATAACAGAGACTCTGCTCACTCATCATACTCCTTAGTTAAGCCTCACTCTCATGTCTCTCAGCAGGTGGGGTCTTTTATTTTAAAAATTATACTGTCAAGGATTTTTATCTTACTGTGGCCAAAATTAAGAAATATCCAGAATATTAGAATATCAAAAAAATTCTTTTACATATTAGTAACCTCCAACCATAGTTTGTCACTCTGGCCCTCTGGCCCTTTATCTACATTTTATACACACATGCACGTATACATATATATGCATATAGAGAGAAGGCTAGAATATATTTTTATATATATATTTACATAGAAATAAGCATTCATTTATTATACAAATAAGAAATCAAAACTAACCTACCTTAGACTCTTACAGCTTAGAAATTCTATGACTGCTCATTTTATAATAACCCCTATTTAAAGTTTTCAAGACTATGCTGGGCTAAAAAGTCTAAAAATTGGTTTATCAAGGCACTACTGTAGTACGGCTAGATACAGGCCATCTAGTGAAATCTGGATTTCTGAAAAAAAATAACAATTTCTTACTGTAAGTATGTCTAAAATCCAGATTTTGCTAGGCATCCTATATTTTTATTTGCTAAAGCTGACAACACTATCCTTTGGGCTCCTATAAAGATACCCCTTCCAATAAAAGAAAAAAAAAATTATTGGCATTTCTTGCTATGTCAAACAGAAATGAGCCAGTATATACACAATGCCAAAATTCAGTGTGAAACTCAACCACATTAAATCAATAGCTTCTGATTATGATTAATTCTCTTTTGAAAAATAGTTTAAGTTTTTAAAAATTCTAAGGAAAAAAAGGCATTTTTTTTAAAGTCCACAAGCTATATATTTCTCAGTAATAAACACAAAAAGTATATTGAGACTATATTTCCACATGAATATAAATATTATGTATTTAATTGTTAACCTTGAGAAGTTGTTGAGGTAGACCAGCTATTTATTCACAGGCACCATGAAGTATAAAAGTGACAAATCATGGCATCTGTTTAATTCAGTACATGGCCTCGTGTTCAGATAGACGAATTACCTCACAGGATTACTTGTCAAAGACACGAGGAGGAACTTCAGGTACGTGAAGAGTCGCTCATCTGCAGACCCCATCTTCAGTTCATAGATGAATTCCTGAGGTGAGATCTGTCGATTACCCTTAAGACTTCATTTTGAAAGTTGTACAAACTTTTAAGGACTCTGTAACTAAAGAATGAACTGCTTGAGTAGATTATTTAGTTAATAAAAGCTGGAAATGATAATATATGTGAAATCAGGAATATTCATACTTGAGGGAAGACCGTACTTGGTGCTTCTCTCTTGGCTTTTGAGCCCTTTGTAAAAGCAGAAGACCCTCTATTTCCATGGCTAGTATTTACTAATTGACTGCCTATAATGAATGCAAAGAAATACAAACATCAGCTGATGAATGTGGATTCTTAGGGGTGGGATTTNTTTTTTTTAAGTATTTTAAATATTAACAGAAATAGTTACAGTACTTGAATACTGAATCAAAAATTGTGGTTTGTATTTTTTTCTTAAATTTTTTTCTTTATTCTGAATTAAGAATAAAATGAAAACAGTAAAAATATAATTAAGAATAGGCCTCTCATGTTCAATTATTTCAGTTTTATAATCTTTACATACTATGTTCTTACTTGCATTCTTAATCACTCCCCAGCCTCTCCTTCACTTAATCTTAATATTTGTTTAGATTAGAATTTAGATCACACTCTGCAGCCATTTTGTTTCTTACTCTAGAGAGGAGGCTGTTTTGTACTCTCGAAAGCTATAGGAGAAAGTTAACCCTTTGGAGCTTGAGACCAAATGTAAGTGAAAATATTTAGTCTTTTAAACAAAGTGTTTATATTGAAACACTTATGTAATGTGGTAAAGTTTTTGCTTTTGAAATATATTTTAGATGTTTTGTATCTCTTTCATCAAAGTTCCGGAAGTTGCGTTTACCAAGAGATTCTGTGCTCATATATGATTGATTTGATTGGATTTATTTGTTTTTGGCTCTCCATAATTCCCTGTGCCATGTTGCATTCTAGTTGTGCTTAAGTCCTGTATGTCTTACTTTTAAAAAAAAGTTATTTTGCTCAATAAGTTGTAAATTATTTTAATTATGAAGGTAAAGGGCCTAAGTTAGTCAGGAGTATGAATCAACTGTCCTTACAAAAATTTTTCAGTATATTAGCCAGAGAACAGGAAGTTTTTGTTAATTTGGATTTCAAACTCTAAAATTGTATAACAATTAAAGAAAATTTTTTTTCAATAATACTGTTTACCTTTGCCAGGGAATGAAAGTAAACTCCTAAAATTTAACAGTTTGCATTTGCAAGCAGATGGGTGTTCATTACAAGCTCTGTTTCATGTAACTGAGTTGGCTTAGTCATAATTATTATAATAATTAGTATGAAGTGGTTCTACTTAAGGATTATCCTGGGACAGATATTTGATTCACATGCCATGAGTAATATAAATTCTACCAGTTTATAATAAATAATCTTGCTCCAGTACTTCACAACATGGATTTAGAAAACCCCTGATCATGTGCTTGAGAAATGACAAATTATATCTGTATGAAGCTTCAAGGGGGGGGGCATCATTATTATTTTTGAGGGGTGAAATACAAAATTCTCACAGCCTCTTAAAAACACCTACCTTTCATACTTTTTTGAGCCCTTACAGAGCTGATTTTAGTTAAGTGAAGTGAAGTCGCTCAGTTGTGTCCAACTCTTTGCGACCCCATGGACTGTAGCCTACGAGGCTCCATCCCTGGGATTCTGGAGTGTGTTGCCATTTCCTTCTCCAGGGGATCTTCCCAGCCCAGGGATTGAACCTGGGTCTCCCATATTGCAGGCAGATGCTTTACCATCTGAGCCACCAGGGAAGTACTCCTAATTCCTTGGAATTTCAATTCATTCTCTTGAGCTATTCTTAGTACTTCGAGGGACAAGTTAAAGAAGCCGTGATTTTCATTACCTTAGGAGCTGGGTCATAGAGGATCTTGCTGTGATTTATGTCCAAGAGTGTTCTGCTTATGTTTCTCTCTAATATTTTTATAGTTTCTGGTCTTACCTTTAGGTCTTTAATCCATTTTGAGTTTATCTTTGTGTATGGTATTAGGAAATGTTCTACTTTCATTCTTTTACACATAGTTGTCCAGTTTTCCCAGCAGTACTTATTGAAGAGACTATGTTTTTTCCATTGTCTTAATATATTCTTACCTCCCTTGTCGAAGACAGGTTGCCCCTAGATATGTGAATTTATCTCTGGGCTTTCTATCTTGTTCCATTGGTCTGTATTTTGTTTTGTGCCAGTACCGTACTCTCCTGATGACTGTAGCTTTGTAGTATAGTCTGAAGTCACGAAAACCAACTTGATTCTTCTTTCTCAAGATTGCTCTGGATGTTTGTGGTCTTTTGCAGTTCCATACGAATTGTGAAATTTTTGTTCTAGCTCTGTGAAAAAATGCCATTGTAATTTGATAGGGATTGCATTGAATCTGTAGATTGGTTTGGGTAGTAGTCATTTTCACAATATTGATTCTTCCAATCCGAGAACATTGTATGTGTCTCTACCTGTTCATTCATGTCTTATAGTTTTCTGTATACAGCTCTTATGTCTCCATAGATAGGTTTATTCCTCAGTTCAGTTCAGTCACTCAGTTGTGTCTGACTCTCTGCGACCCTATGGACTGCAGTACTCCAGGCTTCTCTGTCCATCACCAGTTCCCAGAGCTTACTCAAACTCACGTCCATCGAGTTGGTTATGCCATCCAGCCATCTCATTCTTTGTCGTCCCCTTCTTCCGCTTTCAGTCTTTCCCAGCATCAGGGTCTCTTCCAAGGAGTCAGTTCTTTGCATCAGGTGCCCAAAGTATTGGAGTTTCAGCTTCAGCATCAATCTTTCCAGTGAATATTCAGGACTGATTTCCTTTAGGATCTCCTTGCTGTCCAAGGGACTCTCAAGAGTCTTCAACACCACAGTTCAGAAGCATCAATTCGTCGGCGCTCAGCTTTCTTTATAGTCCAACTCTTCTCCTAGGTATCTTTTTTTGGTTGTTGCAGTGGTGAGTGGGTTGATTTCCTTAATTTCTCTTTCTGATTTTTCATTGTTAGTGTCTAGGAATGCAAAGGATTTTTGTGTACTGATTTTGTATCCTGGAACTTTATTCACTGATTGGCTCTAGTAGTTTTCTAATAGTATCCTTAGGGTTTTCTCTGTATAGTATCATGTCATCTGCAAACAGAGTTTTACTTCTTAAAAAAAAAATGCAGCAAAGGAAGGCAAAAAACAAGATAAAAAGGCAGTACTCAGAATGGGAGGATATAATTGCAAATGAAGCAGTTGACAGAGGATTAATCTCCAAAATATATAAGCAGCTCATGTAGTCAGTATCAGAAAAACAAACAACCCAATCAAAAAATGGGCAGGAGACCTCAACAGACATTTCTCTAAAGACATACAGATGGCTAATAAACACATGAAAAGATGCTCAAGATAGCTCATTATTAGATAAATGGAAATCAAAACTACAACAGGTTTAAATGAACTTATAGCTCATTTCAGCATTGTCTTCTATAAAATTTCTGTTCATTTCTTTTGCTTATCATTCTGTTTGTGACTTTTGTCTTTTTATTTTCTGAAAGAGTTTATCTATTAGAATTATCAAACTGTTACTTGGCCTACTCTATCTTTTGCTTCTCTTTGTTTTGAGGCACATAATAGAATGTTTCTTTCTGTCTCCTTTGAAGTTAGATATGGCCCTGTGACTTCCCTGATCCCTGAGTGATTATAATAAGCAATGTTTCTTGTCAATCTGTCATATCAGAGAGAAGTCTGTTTTGGTTTTAGTTGGTTATTTGGGTGTTTGTTAGTGCAGAGTAACCTAGCTTGTCTTGACAGATACATTATTCTCTATCAATTATATTTGTTGTCAGTGTGTGGCTTGTTATTTTTCTCTTTTTTTGGTGTAATTTGATGAATAGACATTCTTTGTGTATCAAATTTATCAAACTTCTTTATGGTTTGAGTTTTTTGTATCTTGTTTTAATAAATCTTTCTAAAATTACCATTGTATATTTATTATACTTCTCCATTTTCCATGACTCTTCACCTCTTTCATATTTTCTAATGTTTTGGCTTTCTGAACTGCACTCTGGATAATTTTTCAGTCCACCTGTTTTTTTCTGAAGTTATTTTTCACAATCTGTTAAACTCATCCGTTTTTTATATCTTCTTCTCTAGATTTTTATTTTTAATTGAAGGATGCTTTGATTTACAATATTGTGCTATTTACAATATGTGTGTTATTTACAGTATTGTGTTACTTTCAGCATGGTGATTCATGACTTTTGCAGATTATATTCCATTACATACCCATTATTATAAGATAATGGGTATAATTCATCTGTTATATAGCATTTCCTTGTTGCTTATGTATCTGGTGGCTCATACGGTAGAGAATTTGCCTGCCAATGCAGGAGACCTGAGTTCGATCTCTGGTTCAGGAAGATCCCCTGGAGAAGGAAGTGGCTACCGACTCCAGTATTCTTGCCTGGACAACTCCATGGACAGAGGAGCCTGGCGGGCTACAGTCCATGGGCTCACAAAGAGTCAGACTTGACTGAGTGACTAACACTTCACAATTTGTATCTGTTAGGCTGTACCCCTAATTTGTCCCTTCTCCTTTTTCTGTCCTCTTTGGTGATCGCAAGTTTGTGAGTCTGTTTCTGTTGTGCATATGCATTCATTTGTGCTATTTTTTAGGTATACAGATAGGTGATATTATATAGTATTTGTTTTTCTCTGACATTTCACTAAGCATAAAATTCTCTAGGTCTGTCCACGTTGCTGCAAATGGCAGTGTTTCACTATCTTTTATGGCTGAGCAGTACTCGTGTGTGTGTGTGTCTCACATCTTCCGAGGCCAGTCATCTGGTGCTGGCCCTTGAGTTGCTTCTGTGTCTTACTGTTCAGTCTCTAAGTCATGTCTGATATTTGCAACCCCATGTGCTGCAGCACTCCAGTCACCCCTGTTCTTCACAGTCTGTGTCTCAAGTATTACAGATAGTGCTGCTATGAACATTGGCAAATATGCATCCTGTCAGTTAGTGTTTCTGTTTTCTTCTGGATATACACCCAGGAGTGGAATTGCTGGATCTTATGGTAGTTCTGTTTGTGGTTTAAGGAACCTCCAGTCTGTTTTGTATAATGGCTGCACCAATGTACATTCCCAGCAACAGTGTAGAAGGGTTCCCTTTTCTTCACATCCTCTTCAGCATTTGTTATTTGTAGACTTTTTGATGATAGCCATTGTAACAGATGTGAGTGATGTTTATTTCATTGTGGTTTTGATTTGCATTTCTCTAATAATTAGCAACATTGAACATCTTTTCATGTGCTTGTTAGCCATCTGTAGTCTTATTTGGAAAAATAACTATTCAGGTCTTCCCATTTTTAAATTGGATTTGTTTGTTTTAATTCTTCAGTTCTTCTAAAACTGAATCATACAAACTAGCCACGGATTTAGTACTCACAAGTAACCACTTTCCCCATCACAACGCTTTACTCTACTCCATGTGGCTTTAGTGAGGTTGTCATGGTGGAACACTCTCCCCTTCCTTTCCTCCCTTTTTCTGTTCTCAGGATCTTAGTTGGAATTCAAAACAGGAAAAAAAGTTCCCTCTATCAGTATTTGACTTAAAGATTTTAGAATTCATTAAAAATGATCTCTTAGATTCATTATTTCATTAGAAATTGCAAAATTGTGGTATTCTATCATTTATTCTTTATTTTTTACTAAGTACTTTCATCAAATACTTGGTTATGAACTATAGTTTATAGTTGAAAGGGCAATAAATAAATGCTGGATATTTTCTATGTAACATTTTTAGAATAATGAATTGTTCTGCAGCATTTTCTAAAGGGATTTTTGGAGGTTTTTTTTTGTAGTATCATTATGAACTCATATTTGATGTGTTTTGAACCATTGTAATTATCATTTTGAATTTTGAATTGGCCCATGTTTAGCTAATGATAAGCATTTGAATTAACCTCTTAGATCCCTTTAACAATTTCTAGTTATCCTTGGTATAATGATGAAAAGAAAAACTGTATGTTTGTATTTCAGATGATACTTTCTGATAGTATAGAACTCTTTACAGTCAATTTATACTGCCTAAACTTGGAAGGAACCAAAGAATCCTGATTCTTTCACTGGGAAACAGTATCTAGAGATCACAGTCTGGGTTCTAGGAGTGCTCGTTACTACTGGACTGTCATTGGCTGTGTGTTATTCTTAGTAGACAGATATAGCTATTTTTTTGATATTAAAAAAGCCATGAGTTTACACTGATATTTCCAATTTAAGATTATGGAATTTTCAATTCTTTAATTTTATACTGTATCTCTTTGTAGAAAAATCTTGATTCTTGGAATAAAAATTGCTTACTTGTCCTATCATATATCTATATAATAGTTTCAAAATTTTTACATGAATTTTACTAGTAACAAAATTTGTAAATGAAGTTTTATGACTTCACTTATGATTTCCTTATATTTTCTTTTGTCCTAGAATATATATCTCATGAGAAATATATAGTCTAAATACTGTGTTGTGGAGTTACTTGAGGGGGACTTTCCAGGTGATGCTGTGGTAAAGAATCTGCCTGCCAGTGAAGGAGATGCAAGAGACATGGGTTCAATCCCTGGAGTAGAAAATGGCAACCTGCTCCAGTATTCTTGCCTGGAAAATTTCATGTACAGAGGAGCCTGGCCAAGTACAATCCATGGAGTCACAAAGAGTCAGACACAACTGAGCATACACACACAAAGTTATTTGAAATAGTTAGTTTCCTTTGGTTATGTAACCAACTTGACATACCTTCAGATGTATTTGTTTTCTTTTTCCTCAGTTTGGAAGAATTGCCTTTTTCTCTTTTTAGTTTAAATTTATGTTTTAATTACAAAAAAGTTCAGTGATTCCATTCTTCTGTCCCTTAGTTAATAGATAAATTTTTGTTTCCTTTTTAGCTTTTGGCTTCTTTTTAAAATATTAGATATGTATAGATTTACATTTTTACCCTTGTGTTATGCAGAGTTAACATACTCTATGTATTGGTCTATGCTTTGTGTAAAATTAAAAATTATATCTTAACCATCATTCTACATCATTATAGAGAAATACTCCTCATTCTTTTCTATGGCTGGATAATATTCCATTGTCTAGATAAATGTAATGTAAATAACTAACATTCATGAAAATGTCTATCATTCTTTTGCTATTACAAATAATAATGTATTGCATATTCTTATACATTATTCATTTTATTTCATGTTCCTGGAGGTGGGATTGATGGGTCAAAGACTTAATGCATATGCAGTATTAACAATTTTTACGAAATTCTTCATAGCACTTATCTTACCATTCTGCTTTCTTGCCAACAGTAGTATGAGAATTCCTGTTTTTTCAGTCTTACCAACAAAGTATGTCGCAGAATTATTTTTAAATGATTGAAGTTTTTCCTGCCACCTAGACATTGTAAATTAGCATGGTGAATTAACAAGAGGTTATGTTAAGAATTATTGGAAATGGTGTTGGGGTGGGGAGATGATACGTGTTTGACCACGGTTCTAAACTGGGTTGGCAGGGAGGGGGCAAGGTGGCAGCAGATGAGATTTTAAGTTTATATTTACTCTGCAGATATATTTGGTTGTCTCTGTTTTGTTATTTAGGATCATTTCCTCTTCTATTCCTCACTTTGGCTGGATGATAGGTTTTATCTCCTGTTTCCCAGTTTATTCACTTTATAATAGCTTTAGCAAATGACTCTCAAAGTGACAACTAGCTTACTGATGCATCTAACGAGATGGTCTGATTTTTTTCTTCTGGTATATATGTTGAACTCAGAGGATCAGTAGCTCCTAAAATGCATTTTTGCAGGAAACAGAATGCGATCTTGTTCTTCAAGCCTTGAATCCATACTGTTAATAGAGTTCATCTTTCCTGTAGTCTCAAATATCTATAACTTATGAATATTGTATGACTACCCTGTTATATAAATGTAACTTAATATGTCAGTAATTCTCTTTAATAAAACAGCTACCAAGTAATTGTTTTATTTTTATAAGTAGAATATCCAGTTATAATTCACAATTTTTTTCAATCACTGGGGGGAATTGGGAATATTGTTTCAAAAATTCACATATATCTTTCTCCAAAGAAGACATACAAGTGGCCAGCAGGCACATGAAAAAATGCTCAGTAGCACTAATTATTAGAGAAATGAAAATCGTAACTACAATGAAGTACACCCCACCGATCAGAATGGCCATTATCAAAAAGTCTACAAATAAAAATACTGGAGAAGGTATGGAGAAAAAGGAACCCCACTACACTGTTGGTGGGAATGAAATTGGTGCAGCGCCTATGGAGAAGTATGAAAATTCCTTAGGAAACTAAAAATAGGGTTATCATACGATCCAACTGTTCCACTCTTGGGCTTATAAATCTGGAGAAAATTCTAATTTGAAAAGATACATGTACCCCAATGTTTATAGCAGCACTATTTATAATAGCCAAGTCATGGAAGCAACCTAAATGTCCATTGACAGATAAATGGAAAAAGAAAAAACTCTGTGTGTGTGTATGTGTACATGCACACAATGGGATATTAGCCATAAAAAAGAATAAAATAATAATGCTATTTGCAGCAGCATGGATGAACCTAGAGATTATCATAGTAACTGAAGTAAGTCAGGTAAAGACAGCTCATCATGATACTATTTATATGTGCAGTCTAAAAGAAATGGGACAAGTGAACTTATTTACAGAACAGAATTGACTCGTAGATATAGAAAACAAACTTATGGTTACCAGAGGGGAAAGGGGGAATGTGATAAATAGGGAGTTTTGGATTGACATATACACACTGCTGTATATAAAATAGATACACCACAGGGACCTCCTGTATAATGCAAGATGTGCGCATGTACACGCCCAGTTGCGTCAGACTTTTGGCAGCCCTACAGACTGTAGCCTGCCAGGCTCATCTGCCATGGGATTTTCCAGGCAAGAATCCTGGAATGGGTTCATTTTTCTCCTCCAGGGGTCTTCCAGACCCAGAGATTGAACCTGCATCTCCAGCATTGACAGGAGTATTCTTTACCACTGAGCTACCTCGGAAGCCCATAACACAAGGAGCTATATTCAGTATCTTGTAATAATCTGTAATGGAAAAGAATATGAAAAAGAATTTGGGATTAGATTTTATAGGCTTGTTTAGTTTTCGGAATAATCTTTTATTTTTATCTTTAAATCCATATTATTGCCTGTTTGTCACTTGACTTTCTACAGATTAGCTTTTTGTTTTATTTTTGCTTTCCCCTAGCCTCACTTTTTTTAACTAGTTAATTCTGCCTAAGAGTGTATCAGTAATACAGTTATTTGAACTGAAAAAAATAAAATGAGTCAGGAGAAGCACCTTATTCTGAAGGTATCACAACTTTCTTTTTATCATTAATTTGTCTATTCCAAGAATAGATATCATGAACAGGCATTTTAAAATAAGGTTCCATTATTCATTTCAGTGAATAATGTTAATGGCTCTTTTAGTTCCAGATTTGATCCAGTGTGTTCCTTTTGTAGTAATTAATTTTTGAAGTGTAAATGCAAATTTTAATTTTAAAAAATGAATGTCAATTTGGGAAGAAGAGTGCTCCATGAGCATCATGGGAGAAAGTACAGAGTATAATTCTCTTCCAGATGGCACCCCTACAGGTAAGGCAGCAGCCTGTGAAATTACAGTCTGAATCACACTGCAGACAAGCAGGGCATTTGGAGCAAAGCCTTCTGATATCAGTAATAAATGACTTGGTTCAGAACCAAGGACAATTCCCAGGAAATTAAAGCCCATTCTGTCACGTAGGGAGCCTATAGTAAAATGAAGTTTAGCAAAGTGGAAAGTTGAGAGAAAGGACCATAACTGCGAGCAGTCCATATATGAATCTTTTCATCTGCTAATATACTTAACTAGACATTTCAATTTATCTCACAAATAATTAAGTTTTGTTTCTACATATATTCATGGATTTTCTAAAGTAATATTTTCCACAGTGAATGCTGGCTAACAGCCATTTGCCAACTAAGCTTTCACTCTGAAATATTATCAATCAGGTACCTGTTGTAAATCTAATCTTGTTTAATATGTGCTGGGTACTTTTTATTTCAGAACACTTGAGTCCTTAATTACAAATGTAGTATAATATAATACAAATGTGTGTGATAAGTCATGTCTGACTCTTTGCAATTCCATGGACTGTAGCCCACTGAGCTGCTATGTCCATGGGATTTTCCAGGCAAGAATACTGGACACTGTTGCCATTTCCTTCTCCAGGGGATCTTCCTGACCTAGGGATCAAACCTGCATCTCCTGTATTGGCAGGGGGATTCTTTACCACTGAGCCACCTGGGAAGCTCCATAATATAATACGAATATCAAGTCTTATTTTTACTCAGGTAAATCAATAAGAAGCAACATAGAATAGTTGCTCAGAACTCGGCCTCTCTAGTCAGATGGACCAGGATTCAAATTCTGATTCGTTCAACTGTTTCTTCAACTGTGAGCTGTTTTTTTTAAGTCTCATGATTTTAGGTTATTTAACATTTCTAAGCCTTAGTTTCCTTGTCAGCTGAATGAAAATAACAACATGTGCTTTAGGGATGAATTTAATAAGATATTCCATAAAGGCCACTTAATATTACTGTGATGATATTTACCACTATTAACATTTGAAAATTAATTTTAGAAAGCAAAACAGCATTTTAAAATATAAACAATTTTCCTTAAAGTGCCATGATAGAGTACAAAGCAGAATAAAGAGAGAGAGTTTGGTGGGGAAAGAAGATATTTAATATGGAGAATCCAGAAAATCCTTTTTGAGGAGGTAGTAGTTGAACAGATATCCAGATACTAAGTGAAATAAATGACTAGTAAAATTGTCAGTCTTCATCAAGTATTAAATAATGTAGCTTGAGTTTTCCCTGGTGGTCCTGTGGTTAGAGGGGCTTCCCAAGTGGCTCAGTGGTAAAGAATCCGCCTGCCAGTGCAGAAGACACAGGTTCAATCTCTGGGTCAGGCAGATTCCCCTGGAGGAGGAAGTGGGAACCCAGTCCAGTATTCTTGCCAGTATAATCTCATGTCCTGAGGAGCCTTGTGGACTAAACAGTCCATGGGTTTGCAAAGTGCCAGACCCAGCTGAGCACGCACGTACGCCAGTGGTTAGGACTCAGCGTTCCCACTGCCAGGGCCTAAGTTTGATCCCTGATAGGGAACTAAGAGCCCACTAGCTGCAAAATTAGACCATAATAATAATAATGTGGCATATTTAGTAGATAGGCTAAATATGAATATATGTAATCCGTTGTTTTGAAGAAATGCTATTCTAATGATTTGCTAGTTCAGTTGATCTTTACCATAAAGTTTAGAAAAGTACTCTGACAGAATAGAGCCCTTGTTGTATACTTAGACTAGTTGCCAAGTCGTATCCGATTCTTTGTGACCCCATGGACTGCAGCAGGCCAGGCTTCCCTATCCCTCACCATCTTCTGGAGTTTGCCCAAGTTCATGTCCATTCACATATCTTGCTACAGAAAGGTATTATCTGAAATTGATACAGCGTCTTCCCTGGTGGCTCAGTGGTGAGGAGTTCGCCTGCCAGTGCTGGAGAGAGATTTGATCCCTGTTTTGGGAAGATCCCACATGCCACAGAGCAATTAGGCCCATTTGCCACAGCTGTTGAGCCTGTGCTCTCAGTTTAGTTTAGTCGCTCAGTCATGTCCGACTCTCTGCGACCCCATGAATCGCAGCACGCCAGGCCTCCCTGTTCATCACCATCTCCCGGAGTTCACTCAGACTCAAGTCCATCGAGTCGGTGATACCATCCAGCCATCTCATCCTCGGTCGTCCCCTTCTCCTCCTGCCTCCAGTCCCTCCCAGCATCAGA
>SJYQ01002790.1:1332074-1361374 GCA_006410935.1 Redunca redunca | reverse complement strand
CCACCTGCCCCCCGCCGCCGCCCCCGAAACCCATGCTCTGTAACGGAGCCACCACAGTGAGACCGTGCACCACAGCTGGAATGGACCCTGCTTGCTGTAACTAGGGAAAAGTGCAGCAGTGGACATCTAGCACAACCAAACTAAACAAAATTATTTAAAAAAAAACAAAGTTAAATAGATTTAAAGTATTGTTTTTAATTATACACCAATGAAGAAACAAAAGTCAGGGAAGGGAATGGGGAAAGAAGAAAACCTTCTGCTTCTACCATTGTAGCCCAGTTCTATCCCATAGTAGCAGACCCCATATGACTTCTGCCAAAATAGAGTCGTGTGATATAGTCTTTAATAGGTTTTATGTGTTAACTCTGTGCCAGGCATTGTGCTAAATCCTTTACATGTATCAACAAAAACATTTGATTATTTGCTTTCAGAAATTCTCCTACCTAATAATGGTGGCTCACTCTAAAAATTGTGACATAAAGGCATGGCATCTAGGAAAGGATGTTCTTGCTTCGAGGGATGATTATCCTTCTTTTGTTTGCTTGCCCTCTATCTCAGGTTGAGTTTGGTTAGCAGCATCTGGAATTGAATCTTAGAGCCAGTGTTTATGATGGGATCTGAAGATTGTCCAGAGTTATTTTCCAGCTACATATCCTAAAATAAGTCACTTAACTTTGCTAGTACTGATTTCTCTGATGTGAAAATTACGTTGTTTAAATAGTTACAACCTCAGAAGCTCTCTCTAATATTGTTTGATCAGGATTCTGGGTAATCATTATGCAGTATGTGGAAAAGGGCTTATTGATATTTTTTATTTTGAATGGAAGTAGACATATAGAAAATTCTTTTAAGTATAAATACCAAACTTCAGAGGATTAAGAAAAATTGACATATTTAACCCAGGGGGAAAAAAATCTCTCTGAGAACCTTGAAGTTGGAATTGACACTAATTTGGCCAACCTGATCAGATTATTTTGATTGGGTTTAAAATTTTGTTTATGGATTTTAAAGAAGGGTCTTTTTATTTTTTGTATGCACACACATATACATAGTCTTGGATAGTCTGGAAAAAAGTGACTCCTGGGGAAAAAAGAAAAGGAATTTTAGTTCTGACTCAAGGATTTTTAATAAAGGACCATTCACTAAGTAAATACTATATGATTCTGAAGAATCTGGTAAACCTTCCTTCTCTAATGTATTAAACATAATTTAAAAAATCTCAGTAGCCTTTACAAATATAATTTTAAGTACTTATTTTTTTTAGTTAAACTGATAAGATTTACTGCTGTAAACCCTTTTGCTAACATATTTAGGTCTTGCAACAGCACTATAATATATAATACCTTTGTTATTGTCACTTTTGTTATCACGCATGTATGCATGCATACTCAGTTGTGTCCAACTCCTTGAGACCCCATGGGCTGTAGCCCGCCAGGCTCCTCTGTCCATGGGATTTCCCAGGCAAGAATACTGGAGTGGGTTGCCATTTCCCTCTTCAGGGGATCTTCCTGACCCAGGCATTGAACCTGGGTCTCCTCCATTGCAGGCAGATCTTTACTGTCTGAGCCACTAGGGAAGTCCAAATCCTTAATTTTCCTAAGTAAACACATTAATAAAAGAGTTTTGTTGCTAAGTCTGTGTTTTGTAGGCAGTTATTTTCTTATCGATAGATTAGTGAGTTGGGGGGAAAAGGTAAATGCCAGTGTAGAGTTGCTAGCAGCAATTTAATTAGGTTCCGTTATAAGTGATTCAAACATGACAGCTGTATTTTCTGTAAATTTAAATTTGCTGTTAATCTCGTGGGAAAATCACCCATTCAGGCTTTGCAGGTTTTCTGGTTGTATGGAAACCTTTAAACATCGTTCATTGTGTTGCATATTGATCTTGTTAGACACTTAATTTGTGCACAGAGCAAATGAATGAAAACAGTTTTGTTTCACAATGCTGAGTGAGGGTAACACTCATATTCGTTCACCTTTAGCAATAATAGGGTTTACTGTATGCTAATAAGCACTGTACTGAAGACTTAACTTTCCCTACTGTTCAGGGCCATTGGGAGACGGATCCCAGAAGAAGACTAATAGAAACTGGCTTTGATCTCTCACTTATAATTACTTTATCATTTCTATAATAAACTGTGTAGCATACTACTAGAATGTGCTGTGTATGTGACACTGATACAGTAAGTCCCCTGCATACGAACCTTCAAGTAGCAAACTTTGAAAGATTCAAATATGCCCAGCTATCACGCTGTACTACTATACTTTTCAAGTTGCTTTACTGTAAGAGTAAAAACGTTTTCCTAATTTTTTGTTTTTTTATGTTTTATTGTATGAAACGTATTATAAACCTGTTACAGTACAGTACTATATAACCAGTTGTGTTAGCTTGTTACTTAGGCTAACTTTGTTGGATTTACAAATTGGACTTACAACTGTGCTCTCAGAATGGAACTGGTTCATATGTAGGGGACTTGGTGAAGTGGTCAGTTATCTTTTCATTTCTGCTGTGATTATCCATTTTTGGTGAAGGAGTCAGTGGTGTTCTCCAGAATCTGGAGTGCACTGGGGCCAAGTTTCACGCAGTCTGTTTCAGACAGCAGAGTTGTGCAAGATGTTGATATATGTTACATAGGAAAAGAAAGGTCTCTAGTCAAAAAGTGGGCAATACTTATTTAAAATGTGTTCAGCCATACTCTTCACTGTAACACTTTTCAGAACTTGTTAATGTGCTGTTGTGCACTATGAATCTCTCCGAGGAGAATAGAGCATCTGATCTTCCTCACCTCTTTGATTAAAGGTCCCCTCCCATCTTTTTGTTAAAAAAAACTCTTTAAAGAGAATGTCTTTGGGCAGAAAATAACTTCGGGAAAAGATATTCTAGACCAGTTTCTCAGCCTTATGCCTATAGATATTTGAGATCAGACAGTTGTTTGGGGGGGCCGTCCTGTGTCAGTAAAAGATGTTTATCAGTAAAGGATGTTTACCTCCTAAATAGTTGTGACAATCAAAAATGTTCTCTGGGGGCAAATAGAACAATTGGTCTAGATTCCTACTGCAATATTCCAGGAAGTTATACAATATTAGCAATTTCTATGTGAAACTTTGCTTTTAATGGGGAAGAAACAGTAGTCTAGGAAGTGGAAGCACAGGTGGAGAGGGTTCATTACATTCTACTGTAATAAACATTTTGGATCCACTTTGTGCCCTGGCTTGATTTAATTATTACATGGGGAATTTCCTGCAAAAAGTAATTTCAAACTTTGAAGACTATTATATGGTAGAGTCAAAAAATTATTTTTTGCTGAAATAGCCTAGATATTTAAAGTTATCTGCTTATGATGATATTGCACATTTCTGAAAACCACTTTTTCCTTTTTTTTATATAGGGCTATTTTCTTCTCTTTGAGTCTATGTTAGATTCTGTCCTTTATGCAAAGAACAAATACTTGGCAAAAGGAGGATCGGGTGAGTATAAAATTCTAGTTTTAGTAATCTAATTTTAGTCTGGCAGAACCAAATGAACCTTTGGATTTCAAATAAACTATGCATGACTGAGAAAGTTCCCAATAGAGATGAAAGATGTTTCCATTAGAGGAAGCTTTAAGACATTTGTTTAGTGTACTGTTGGTAGTAGAACATTATATTAATATAAGATAGGCAGGACTCCCAAGTTAATGGTATTCTCGTCAACACTTGAGTCTTTTGTTTTTATGACATTTAGTTGTTGTTTTTCCCCAAAACAATGTTTCATACTAGGTTGAAAATCATTCACTTTGGTAGCAAATTTTCCATGGCTTCACTAAATGTATAAACCTGCCTTCTCTGTGATTTAACAAGAACATTTAAATATTGGTTTCTGTTAAATTTATAAAGCACCGCATACCAGTCAGTATTTTTAAATAGATCCCAATAAATGTGGAAGGCTTCCTTTTCATGTCCGTAGTGAACTTTCACTCACATTATCTGCATACTTGGTGAGATTGTGTTTTATAGGCTTTCTGCTGTAAATGGCTGTATACAAATAGAGTGTCCTCAGGATTATGTTTTGCTCATCTTTGGCTCTCTACTGAGCTCTACAGCTCCTGAACTGTAGATAGAACATAATATATGTTTATTGCATTGAGTCATTAAAACTGAGTTGAATAGCATCTGTCTCCCTTCACTCACCTTTCCCTGGACCTTCCCTTTCTCAAAGCTTTAGAATTAGTAAGTCATTTCTGTGGTTAGAGTATAGTTGATAAAACTGCTGTATAAAAGTAAATGAAAAGGAAGATATATTTTGAACTGATATCATAAAGCACTTGAGCATACATATGCATCCTGCCCATTCATATTTTATGAAATTACTTTGGCAATAAAAATCAGTAAGGCCAAAACAGAAAGTGCACAGAAAATTCTCCAGTACATTTGAGGTCTTTTTATAATAGCATTTAAGTGGATTGCCTTTCTTTTGCAAAATGCTCTCATTTTATTGCTGTATTTTCTGCGACCATTTCAAGATATGTTTCTGATCTGTGACATGAATGTGGCTAAAAATGTTTTAGATATATGTTACCCTGTAATAATTGGCTATATCTTTTAATAATTGCAGTGTTTTTTTATGACAACTATACTTAATGACTAAAAACTAATATTATCTGCTATTTGTCTACTAGTTGCCAAATAATACAGTCTACCTTTATTTATTGTATTACATATAATAGTCACAACAGCCTTTTGAGATTTTAGAAACATAGATGTCCTGGATGGTACATTTAAATATCCAACCCTTGAACTTGTTTTTCTAAACCCAGATCTGCCAGACTCTAGTATTCATGTTCTATTGACTGTCCCTTATTGTTTCTTTACTAAAGTGCATTCTATTGAATCTCATTCTTGCCTTGAAGTTGTTTCAGGGGAAGATTCAGAAAACTGTTTCCATACCTCCCTGAGTGGTGTTCATTGATCTTACTGAAGGACTGACAGCAGCTTAATACATTTAAATTGAATTCTTGATGAAATTCATTAAGAACTTACAGCCATGTGAATAAAGAGGTTGTAGCTGAAACAGTGGCAGAGCTATTTTCCATCATCAGAGGGATAAAGTAGAGACACATAAATCTATCTCTTTCCATATTTTTGTATAGCTGCTTTTAGCACTCATTTTCTAGGGGTGTATTACAGAGAGGTCAGCACTCAGCTGCCTCAGTGGTGCTATTGAATGTTACTTGTCCACAGAATCAAAAAAGTAGGAAAAGACAGAAGTGAGTAACATGAAGTGGTTTAGCCTGTTTTGTGTGTTGGAGCATGCTTCAGTGAATATCATCGGTCATCTAGATGCTCATTCTTTATTGCAAACAAGAGTTTTATGTTTTCCTTAATGAAAGATTGACTAAGCAATTAGTAATGTAAAGATTTAAGAAAGAATAACTGAATTATGAGAAACAGAATATTGAAGACTATATAAGCATGAAGGGACCACATTTTATTTTTACAGGAGTCTTAGTTCAATTTGTATCTCACTTTATATATAATGGCAAGGCCTTTATAAAATATAGTCAGCCAGTAACTTAAGTATTCACTCTCCTAATCACCAAGTAATTCCACAGTACTGTAGAGGTGCTCATTTTCTGCTGTTATCACTAATGAAACTTCCCTGGGGACTCCCTGGCAGTCCAGTGGTTAGGACGCGGTGCATTCACTGCCATGTGCCTGTGTTCAGTCCTCGGTTGGGGAACTAAGATTCCACATGCCATGTGGTGAGGCCAAATAAAAAAATAAAAAATAAAATAAAATTTTTTTAAGTTTTGTAAAATTGTTGAAAGTGGGTTTACTACTTTCTGCTTATTATCAGTTTACCAATTGTATATCGGAAATGTAGTGTTTTTACATTCAACCAACCGAAAAGTCAGGAAAACCAGGAAAATGTTAGATCATGACCAGTGCATATTTTTACAAGGAAGTTGAAAACCAATGTATATTTTAGGATTGAAGCATAGATATAAATGTTTTATACACTAAAAGTGTCAAAATACCTACACAGATTTATCTTTAATAGGAATTTATGGAATTCTTTATTTCATAATTTGAGGGTTGGCTGTTTATGTTGTTTAAACTGACAACTCACATAATAGCATTATAAGTACATTTAGCACTATAAAGGTAATATTAAAATGATACTGTTGATTAAAATTGAATGGTGAGGCTTGTGCTCATCAATCCTGTCTGTGTCTTGATTGTGGTGGTGATTGTATAACTAGAGTAGTTGTCAAATCACATAGGATTATACACCAAAAAGAGCAAAGAGAGTGAGTTTTATTGCATGTAAATATTACCTCAGTAGAATTGACTTATTTTGAAAAATAAAGCTATGTACTAACTTTATGGCCACTTCTGTAATTTTTGTTAGTATTAGCAATATATCTCTCTATAACTAAAAAATAATTGGGTGATTAAGAAGAGGAAAGGAAAGGGGAAGAACCAAGTAAATACACTAACTTTATCATTACTCGTGATAGGAGATTAGTAAATACTATTAAAAAGAGACAAACAGAAGATATTCTGTAAGGTTGTAATTATAAAGTTAGCTATTAGAACAAAAAAGGCAGACTTCGTAAGTAAAAGAATTAATACTTAAGAAAAAAGGGAAAAGGTCGTGCAGTTGAACTGCTTAAAAAACAAAACAAAAACTGCAGATACAGAGTAACATGATAGGAACAAGAAAATTTTTCGTATCAGTAGTGTACATGGACTAAACTAATTTATAAAATAAAAAGAATTTCAGGTTGGAACACAAGAGAAACCCTGATTCTATGGTACACCTAAAACAAAATTACATAGAAAAGTCAGGACAAAAAAAAGATACTCAAGCAAATAAGAAAAAACAGTTATGATATCGATACCTAACAAAAGGGAATTTGGGCAAAATATATAATTATAAAAATAAGGCTTAGCACTAAGGAGCAAAATCATGCCCATCTTCATAGCTACTAAAAAGGTTGATGTATATAAAATACATGAACAGTCTGAAAATTTGGTTAAGAATGGCATACTTGTTTGTTTCTGAGAAACTCCCCCACGAAATATCTTCTCATTGTAAAAGGGAAAAGAGTAAATTTCTCCGTAGAAGCCTAGCAGACTCCACTTCTAGTCATAATCAGAGTTGGTATCCTCCAGAATTGGACTAATTGATACTGTTGGAGCACGAAGAAATAATCTGTGGCTTTGAAACTTCCTCAGAACTGATAACAGTTTTGTAAAATTATAGTGTTGCATAGAAATGTAAAGGCCCATTAAAGGAGACATCTTCTCTGGTATTGGAAAAGAATGTTATTTTCACTGCCTTTCATTACAAGGAAAATGAAAGTTTTCTTTCCCTCTCATACGGTCAGAACAAAATTCAGCTTCCTTATGAGGTCCTTCTCAGTATACTGCTTCTCTAATTTATAAATTGTCAGGATTATCAAGTTGAGAACTTTGTTTATGCAAAGCAGAGTTTTCAGTCAGCCATTTCCTAAGTCATTATTTCCTAATCTTGACAGACCATCACAATGTCTGGGACCTTTTGTTAAAATTCTGGATACTTTTGAACCAAAAACTCGGGGAATCATCCTGTTTTTCAAATTTATTTAAGGTGTACACAGTAGTGGACTTCTTTGGTGGTTCAGCGGTAAAGAATCCTCCTGCCTAGCCAGAGACTCAGGTTGGATCCCAGGGTCAGAAAGATCCCCTGGAGAAGGAAGTGGCGGCCCACTCCAGTATTCTTGCCTGGGTAATCCCATGGACAGAGGAGCCTGGAGGGCTACTGTGCCTGGGATCGCAGAGTCTGACATGATTTAGCAAGTAAACAGCAACAGTACACAGTAGTAGGTATTGCTGCCTCTGAAAAGTAGACAGAGATTTAGGTGCGTATCATTAGTGGAGCCTCAGTCATGGACTGGTGCCTAACTTACAAAGGAGGGAAAGCAACTTTTTCTCATTTTCAGCTTCTGTAAAAGAAAGCAGATCTGCCTCATAACAGGAAATCTCACACACAGTTCAGAAGAAGGCAGCAGAACAGTGGCAGATACATTGGAATCCTGGTCTATGCTAATAAGAAATTGCCTCTGTTATGAATTCCAGGTTTACAAATGCCTTTCCCTGGCAAGCTGAACTCTAGAGTGTATTGACTCCTCCCCCATTTCTGCTTGGTTGCTCTCCTTTTTAGTGTCTCTTTTTGCTTTATCACCTCATTCCTTTACTCAGATGGCATGGGTAAGGCAGAATGTTCCCCTTTTCCTCACTTTGCCCTGAAGTTTTATTAATCTCTAATCTTTCTCAACGCTTTTCTCTTTACTCATTCTTTTCCAACAGGTGCTTATTAGGGCACTTGAGTTCCTCTTTCCTTTTTCTCCATTTGAAAAGCACAAAATGTGGCATCATGAATAATGGAAAGCACAAAATTTTGCAGTCAGACCTCAAATTAAATCCCTGCTTCATCAGATGACTAGTTACCTAGTTAGCTGATTAAGAACAGTAATTTGGGCAAGTTACTTTATTCCTCTAAACTTCAGTTTCCTTATCTGAAAAATGAAGATTATAATTAGCTTTATAGAATCAGTCAAAAGTCTAAATGAGGTGCTTGACATAAAGTAGTTGCTCAATAAACGTTAATTCCACTCCTGAGTTTTAGCTGATAAACATGAGATTCATGTTAAATTTATACATTATAAAAGTTTGCAATCAATTTAGGCATTTTCACCTGCCTTTTGTATAGTACTTGACTTTTCCATAACTTATCTCAGTATAACCAGTCACTGACTTTGTGTCATAGTGCTTAGAGGTTTCCTTCAGTATTTCCATAATTCACTGTGTACTTCTTCATCTTCAGATTCATTTTCCCCACATTTATTATTTTGGTTTTGTTCAGTGATATTGAAGTACTATCATTTTCTACCTTTTTTAGTATAATTTTTCAGTGTATATTACAGCAACAATTTAGCCTAGCTAAGCTTTAGTGTGGGCCTAGTCAGTATTTATTATGTTAATAATGAGAAAATATTCCAGTTTCCAAATAAACAGTTTATTTTTAAGATAACCTTATTATATAAATTAGTTTTTTAAAACTCTGCAATTATTTGATGACATAGTTACCTAGTAGTACATTTTCCTTGATGTGTGACAGTCATTTTACCATCGACTATTATTCACTAAAGTTTTCCTCTATGTGGTTCATGTACTGTGAAAAGAACAGTCTGTTTAGACTTATTTATTATCTCCTTTTTGTTATAAACCTTTTCCTTCTCTGGTTATTTATATACAAACAATGATGCTAGTGTTTACTAGGAGTTGTTTCTTCATGCATCTCACTCTTATCCTTTAGTGTCCAAAAGTTTGTGAGGCATTTCTAAGGGATAAAGGATTTCCCATCTTTATCTGTTCACCATGTGAGCTGTTCTAGTGACAAATGAATTCTGGGCAATGAATCGAGAAGGACACAGATGTCAAAGCCATGAATTTATAAATGGTCTGCTAAGAGAAGGCTTTTGTCCAATCAGTGCTTTGTTAATTTCACCTACAAGAGGGAATAATTATTCAATTATGCTTGTATCTGACAAAAATCAGATGACAAATGTGTCAGAATGCAAAGGTAAAGGGTTAGTCAGGACTCTGGCAGGTGGCCCAGAATGTTAGCCAGCTGTGAGGAGGTGGGTAAAGAAGCAAATTGACCTATAGCACTGATAGCAAGTCTTGCATGAATATTCATAGATCTTACTGAAAGCTAAAAACTTATTTCTAAATTCTAACAAATACAGAGGCCATGATTTTTTATATCTTAGTGAAATATGTTCGATAGTTAGCTTGAAAAATAAACTTCAAAAAATTAAATCATATTCCTCTTTAGTCTGTTTCTTATTACCAACATATTTTTAAATTGTTTTTTAACAGTTAAAATATGTTATTGCTACTTCCTATAATCTGCTAATTGTGTTAGCAAATTTTTTTACTTGGAGGATAATTGCTTTATTAGTATTGTGTTGGTTTTTCCATATATCAACATGAATCGGCCCAGATATATATATGTCCCCTCCCTCCTCAACTCCGCTTCCATCTCCCTCTCCATCCCACCCCTCTGGGTTGTCCCAGTGCGCTGAGTTGAGCTCCCTGTGTCACACAGTAAATTCCCACTATCTATTTTACGTATGGTGATATATATGTTTCCATGCTGTTCTCTCGATTCGTCCCACCTTCTCCTTCCGCAGCTGTGTCCACAAGTCTGTTCCTGTGTCTCTGTCTCCATTGCTGCCCTGAAGATAGGATCATCAGTACTGTCTTTCCAGATTCCGTATGCATGCGTTAATATACAATGTCTTTCTGACTTCCTTTACTCTGTATAATAGGCTCTAGGTTCAACCACCTCATTAGGACTGACTCTAATGTGTTCTTTTTTATAGTTGAGTAATATTCCATTACACACACCCACCCACCCACACACACACACACACACACCCACCCACCCACACACACACACACACACACCCACCCACCCAGCCACCGCCATGATTTCTGTAAGATTCATCTGTCAGAATGAATCTATCCATCTGTCTGGACATCTAGGTTACTTCCACATACTGGCTATTGTAAAAAGTGCTGCCACAAACATTTGGGTACGTGCTTCTCTTTCAATTACGGTTTTCTCAGGGTATATGCCCAGTAGTGGGATTTTTGTGTCATATGGTAGTTCTGTTCCTAGCTGTTTAAGGAATCTCCATACTGTTCTCCATAGTGACTATATCAATTTATATTCCCACCAGTAGCAAGGGGGTTCCCTTCTCTCCACATCCTCTCCAGGATTTATCATTTATAGAATTTTTAATGATGGTCATTCTGACTGGTGTGAGGTGATACCTCATTGTAGTTTTGATTTGCATTTCTCTACTATCAGAATTGCTTTTTAATTAATTTTAGTAACTGAGTTTTTCCGTATAAAAACAGTGGAAAAGTTATCTTTACTTCTTAATGCTATTTCTAATGAGTACATCATATTACTTGATTCAGTACCTGACTTCAGACATTTCTACAAAAGGCTAGATAGTAGTTTAAGTCCACTAAGATTTTTAATAATATTCTAAAATAGAAGAACTCTATGAACCATGTTAAGTGGCTTGAATGTACACTGCTTCATCTGTATTAGGAATATCCGTAAGACACTTGCTCCTTGGAAGAAAAGTTATGACCAACCTAGACAGCATGTTAAAAAGCAGAGATGTTACTTTGCCAACAAAGGTCCATCTAGTCAAAGCTACAGTGTTTCCAGTAGTAATGTATGGATGTGAGAGTTGGACTATGAAGAAAGCTGAGCACCGAAGAATTGATGCTTTTGAACTGTGGTGTTGGAGAAGACTCTTGAGAGTCCCTTGGACTGCAAGGAGATCCAACCAGTCCATTCTGAAGGAGATCAGCCCTGGGGTTTCTTTGGAAGGAATGATGCTGAAGCTGAAACTCCAATACTTTGGCCACCTGATGTGAAGAACTGAGTCATTTGAAAAGACCCTGATGCTGGGAAAGATTGAAAGCAGGAGGAGCAGAGGACAACAGGCGATGAGATGGTGGATGGCATCACCGACTCGATGGACATGAGTTTGAGCAAGCTCCGGGAGTTGGTGATGATGGACAGGGAAGCATGGCGTGCATGACTACAGTCCATGGGGTCACAAAGAGTTGGACATGACTGAGGGACTGAACTGAACTGATACCTAGTGTCCTGCTTATTTTTTAGATAAAGTTTTATTAGAAAATAGCCATGCTCATATATTTATAATTATATGTGGGGCTTTTACATCATAGCACCAGAGACAAATAGTTTTAGTAAAGACCATATAGCCTACAAAACCTAATACAGTCACTTTATATAAAATGTTTGCTGACCCCTGATCTATTATGTTCCTCTTTAAGGGTAAAACTACAGGACATAATGTTGGAAAGCTTCTGTGATGGTCATATTAAGTCTGACAAAGTGTAAACTTGGTGGTGATTTAGTTACTAGGTCGTGTCCAGCTCTTGCGACCCCATGGACTGTAGCCTACCAGTCTCCTCAGTCCACGGGATTCTCCAGGCAGGAATACTGGAGTGGGATGCCATTTCCTTCTCCAGGGGATATCTAAAGTTGCTTCTGTTTCATCTTCAGTGTTCCTCATCGTTAAGGACCTGGTTCAGGAAACTAAACATGTATCCCTTTCCTATAGCAGATAACTCTTGCTGAATCACCATTTGCAGTAGCATATCTTTTACTTTAAAGAATTTATATCAATCAGAAACTTAAACACAGTCAAGAGGCTTACCACATTAGTGGAGGAAGAGGAAAATAGAAGTAATTCCGGTTACCCAGCAGTCGACTCCAGCCCAGTGCAGCTATCACACCTGACTCAGTTGCTGCTTTAGACAAGACTTGGGAAATTTCTTATCAGTATCATAGCACCAGGTTTTTTTTTCTGGATATCTCAGATGTCAGGTTTGGAAGAAGCAGTTGCTTTGTTGTCAAAAGATCTTATCATGGGCTTTATTTAGAAGATAATTTAGTACCGCTGTCGTTGAATAATAAAATTCCTACAGCTGTGGAGAGAAAGTTCGGAGGAAGGAGGGTTATTTCTCTGATGTTTAAGTCTGAAGGCTGAGTTAATAATAGTAAAATTATTTCTTTGGCACACATGTACTTGCTTTCACTGTGTTGATACATATTCCCTAAATGTTGACATTTGAAGGACAAAGTCAATTTTATTATTAGTCCTAAAAAGCATCAATATTTAAAAATGTTTGTGTTATAGACTTTTACTTGTTAGTAGAAGAGGGTTTCTCTCAGCTTCCCTGGTGGCTCAGTGGTAAAGAATCTACCTGGCAAGACAGAGGACACAGGTTCATTCCCTTATCCGAGAAGATCGTACGTGCCATGGAGCTGCTAAGTCCAGGCGCCCCAGCTGCTGAGCCTGTGCTCTAGAGCCCACGCTCCGCATCAGAAGAGGCCCCTGCAGTGAGAAGCCCACACACCACAACTAGAGAGTAGCCCCCGTTCTCTGAAACTACAGAAAAGCCCTCACATCAGTGAAGACCAGCACAGCCAAAACTAAGTAAAAGAGAGTCTCTCTGAACACACCATTCCCCTACCCCTCTTAACACTTACTCACTTGGTATTGAATCCAGATCGCCTCTTATGAATTCCAGGCCTATGTATCAGCCGGTGATTGGGTATTTTTACCTATTTGTCTAAGCATTAAACTCTCATAGTCCTCTTGAATCTGCCCTTATTTTATTCCCTGTTGCCCTGATTAGTACCATAGTTTGCCCAGTCACTGAGTATAAATCGTGTCATCCTTGCCTCTTCCCTGTTTCCCGCTTTCATAGCCAGCCTGTCTTAGTCTGTAAGTTCTGCCTCCTAAACTTACCTTGACTGTATCTCCTCCTTTCCATTCCCATAGCTATCACTCTACTTCAGATCAGCTGAATTATTACAAGTGCCTCTTTCTTAAGTCTTGCTTCCTACCATTTATTCTCCACATTGCACTCCAGCTGGCTTTTCTGAACCAAAATTTGACCAGGTGCTTCCTCATATAAAATTTTTCACTGGTTTATCCTTATTCTCAGAATAAAGTCCAGTTTATTAATGTGGTTTACTCAGCACTGGCTTTATGTTTTTGGTTTCTACTTACCTTTGTAACTTAGTATTCCTTACTTATTCCTCTCAAGTTGGAGTGTACTATGTTCTTAGATGCCCACTGCCCACCCTATCTAGAACATATTCCCCCTCCCCCCAATTCCAAACTTACTTGTTCTTCAGCTCTCACGGTAATAATATCCTTGTTTCCCTGCCATAAACAAACCTGAGTTAGGTGGTTTTTTTTTTTCTTTCTTTTCTTTTCTGTAGGTCTCTTAGTACCTTATGCTTCCGCTTTCTTAGTATTTATTACATCACAAATAATTGTCAGTTTATTTGTCAAAATTGTATAAATGTAAGTTTGAGTAGGGTCATGTATCCACAGTCTGTAAATTAAAGTAACTTATTGGCACATATTTAGTTCTCATAAATATTTACCTTTTATAATAAATAAGAGAGGGTAATATGAACTGGTCTCCTGCACAACTATAAAATTCTGTCCCATAATTTTCTTTACATGTCACATCTTTAGAAATGACTTCTCTTTACACGTTTCAGAGGAACATATAAGGTAAAAATCTAGTACCTTTTTACAGTCAGTATGTTTAATATTAATAAACTCAAGATTGTGTCACCCTTTTAAAATAATTTGAATAGGAGCTCATCATTGAAATCCTTATTTTAGTCTTCCTACCCTCCATTGCTGGTAATCAATTGCTAGTAATCTCTATTTTGGATTTGGTATTTCTGTTTAGCCTTAATGATTGTATTTTGTTGTAAAGGGAGATAAAACTAAATTGTTGGGTGTTTTATTTGTTACAGTCTACCCTGATATTTGCACTATCAGCCTTGTGGCCGTAAGTGATATGAATAAGCATGCTGATAGAATTGCTTTTTGGGATGACGTCTATGGCTTCAACATGTCCTGCATGAAAAAAGTAGTCATTCCGGAGGCTGTGGTGGATATTTTAGATCCAAAGACACTTATTTCAGACACCTGTAGTATTAAGGTGGGTACTTTACTAATTTTCTTTAACGTTGTGGCTTTTTCTTATTTTTCATTTATGAGGTTAGTATTTCAAATTAATGAATTGATTTTAAGTATGGGTTTTCAAAACTAATCATTCTTCATTTTAATTAAAGCAACTTGATGTCATAATATTTACCAGTTGACTGTGCCATCCGTTTGGAATCACTTCTCTTTATGTAGTAAAGTTTCTTACACTGAAAGCTTTAATCATTGACTTAGTAAAGGCAGAAAGTCCTGTTGTATTGTCATTTCTGCTTCACCACCACCTCTTGCCCTTAGTTCTGAGCTTCTTATTTATAGCCAGATTATTCATTCATGTATATTTCACAAAGTTTAACTTCTCATTCAGATTTATTCCAGCCTATTCAGATTAAGTAGTTATAGTGACTATGTCCATGAGACTAAAACCCTGCTATTTTAATTTGATATTCTTAACCATGTTAATCTCTAGTTTTATTGACAATTTGCTATGTCGAATTTGCATAGGTTGTGTAATTTTGCAGTTAGTGATAGTACTGTTGGTTTTGGTGAAAGACTCCTTAATTTATCTATTTCAATTGTATAATTAAATATAGCTTGTTTAGTGTTAAATTCAGAACACTGTCTCTTTTTAGTCACACTGTTACTTTCATAGTATCAATTATTCTGGGCAAAAAGTATTCAACAGATAATCAGTAAAAGTTCATTAATTTTCTTAAGTGGATAAAGTCTTAAATTAATATGTAAAGTTTCTCAACAAGAAAACAAGCTGATTAAAATTGCATTCAGCTTTTAAGAAAAAAAAATATAGCATGGTTAATGACTATAGGACTGTTCAGTGCCCTGGTACACTGAGTGTAAAGGATTTATTTGGATTCTTCCACTCAGGGAAGAATGTGTGAAAGTGAAGTCACTCAGTCGTGTCTGACTCTTTGTGACCCCGTGGACTATAGCCTACCAAGCTCCTCTGTCCATGGGATACTCCAGGCAAGAATACTGGAGTGGGTTGCCATTTCCTTCTCCAGGGGATCTTCCTGGCCCAGGGATCGATTCCAGGTTTCCCACATTGGAGGCAGATGCTTTAACCTCTGAGCCACCAGGGAAGCCCGGGAAGAATGTATGGTTATAGCCAATTCAATCTTAAGATGGAACAGAAAGAGAAGGGTCCCATGTCGTGGTGCTAATTTCTCTGTCTAGTTATTTCTTGGCTTAATTCCCAAAAATGCTATGGGTAAATAAAATAGTTGAAATAGAAAATTTAGGACTGATAAACAAAGGTGTTTAAAAAGTATACATAGCCTTTCTCTTTTTGTTTGTTTAGGTAAATGTTGCCTCTACTGAATTCCCCAATTCTGTTATAAATAAAAGGCATCCACAATGTAGCTTCTTTAAAATTTTCTCACTGTTTAAAATAGAATAATGCCTCAAGTAGTCGTGTGAATTGTGTTCACTGTGTTATAACCTATTCATGGTCAGCCAAATACCAATTAGAGCCTTCACAGCACAGCATCCTTTGGTCACACTGCTGTACCCAAGTCCATCTACTCTCCATAGTGAAATGGAGAAGGCTTTGAACTAGGACAGAACAGGAAAATAAGGATGTTTGGCCATTTTTTTCCCTGAAGTGAATCTTCATAGTTGATTTTATTCATTGGTTGGAATTGTTATGGTTGTTCTTAATATCTAACAAACTTCAAATGCACTTACAAAAATGAATTCTAAAACACCTTGTTCTTCTAAATAGCATATGTTTTCAAGTTGGCATTTCCTACAATAAAGATTGACTTACCACACATAATTTATTGCGAATGTGTACCAGTGGTGATTTACAAAATGATTTTAGTTGGAACACAGGAAAACACTTTTTATTTGAGAGTATTTTAATCTATCTTAGAAAAAACTTTAACACAACAGAGCCATGATTTGATATATATTATTCATATAACAAATCTAAGTAAAAAATGCTAATTTGATTTAAAGAAGATATAATTAAATATTAGTGCTAGTAGCCCTTAAGTTTAGAAATAATCCCCAAAGCAGAGTGTGGGTGATTAAAGTTTGCAAAGCATTGGTTTATAGTAATGTTTTTGCATAAAAAGAAATATTTGTGTGTTTCTGATTTTGTTTTTACTATTTTTACTAAATCCTTCCCTCTACTGTTTTTTTTTAATGGGTAGCATATAGACTGTCATACGACATCTGTCTCAGATTTGGAATTTTCTTCAGATTTTACCCTAAAAATCACAGAGACATCATTGTGCACGGTAAGCTGTTTCATTCTACTTTCACAAATCTCTCTAGTAGTGTGGTTGATTGGCAGGCTAATGAATTAATTACCAGGCTTGTGATAAATGAAAAAGACTATTGCCTTTGACAATCTATCGAATCTGTCTGTTGAATAGATCTGTTTTAATAAGTCAGTAGACGTCAGAAAGTTGAGAAGAGAAAGTATTAGGAAACCATGTTTACACAGTGATATTTCTTTATAAACTCTTCACTGTGACTTATCATATAATTAATGGAGAGCACTCAACTTTATCTTCATAGATAAAAGTGAAATGTCCTGCTCCTCTCACTAACTCTTAGCACTCAATTTAGATGGAAATAAGATGATTATTTGGTATAATGTTTTATATTCCTGTGAGAAAAATAATGAAGAAACTGATGGTGCACCTGTCTTGAAAGATTCAGCCTGCTCTAATAGAAATAAGTAGGTGCTTTAGAAAAGTTAGACAAATCTAGATTCACATTTGGTTCTGCCACTCCATAGTTTGTTACTTTGTTCAGCTTACCTAGGTAATAAGTACTGCAGACTAATTAACTGCTTTAAGAAAAATGGTTATTCTTTCTGTGTTGAAGACTAGTTTATATAGATTAGTGAGATATAATATGTGAAAACACCTACAGTGTAGCCAGAAATGTTGTTACTAAAATATATTAATTTTTCTTAAATAATTTCTAAATGTGTATTAACACTAAGTTTACAGTATATACCTTTACCCGGAAACTTAGAATCTTAACAAAATGTGGACTTTTCCTTACCAATGNCGATTATATTCACGTATTTAATTGGTGAAAAGCAAAATTTCATTTTTCTCATTTGTTTATCCCAGACTTTCTAATTCTGCTTTTTATTAATAGAAACTGAAGTTATTTGGTCAGTTGAAATTACAGACTCCAGCCTTTAACTCCTAGACTTTGTGTTTTGATATTCATAATCCTTGAGTGTTAAAAATGACCTCATTTTTAAAAAAATTATTTTATTGAAGTGTGGTTGATCTACAAATGTGTTAATTTCTGCTGTACAGCAGAGTGATTCAGTTATACATATATGTATATTCTTTTTCTTTATGGTGTAGTATGTGATGTTGAATATAGTTCCCTGTGGTATACAGTAGGACCTTGTTGTTTATCCATTCTGTACATAATACTTTGCATCTGCTAATCCCAACCACCCACTCCATCCCTCCCCACTACACCAAACCACAGACTCTGTATCCACGGGTCTGTTTCTGTTTTGTAGGTAATTTCATTTGTGTCATATTTTAGATTCCACATATAATTGATGTCATATAATATTGTCCTCTGACTTATTTCAGTTAGTATGATAATCTCTAGGTCCATCCTTGTTGCTGCAAATGGCATTATCTCACTCTTTTTCTATGGCTAAGGAGTATTCCGTTGTGTATATCTGTACCTCATCTGTTTTATTCATTCATCTGTCGACATTTAGGTTGCTTTCATGTTTTGGTTACTATGAATAGTGCTATTATGAACATAGGGGTACATGTATCTTTTTGAGTTATAATTTTTTCTAGATATGTGCCTAGGAGTAGGATTGCTGAATCATATGGTAGCTCTGTTTTTAGTTTTTTTGGCAACCTCCATACGGCTTTCCATAGTAGCTATACCAGTGTACATTCCCACCAACAATGTAGGAGGATTCCCTTGTCTCCACACCCTCTCCAGCATTTGTTATTTGTAGATTTTTAATGGTGACCATCTGACTGTGAGCTGGTACCTTGTTGTAGTTTTGATTTGAAAAGTAAAAGTTAGTCATTCAGTCATGACAGACTCTTTGTGACCGCATGGACTGTAGCCCACCAGGCTCCTCTGTCCATGGAATTCTCCAGGCAAGAATTCTGGAGTGGGTTGCCATTTCCTTTTCCAGGGGGATCTTCCCAACCCAGGGATCAAACCCAGGGCACCCGCATTGCAGGCAGACTCTTTACCAACTGAGATTTGATTTACATTCCTCTAATAATTAGTGGTATTGGGCATCTTGTCATGTGCCTGTCAGCCATCTGTATGTCTTCTTTGGATAAATTTAGGTCCTTATTTAGGTCGTTTATTTAGGTCTTCTGCCCATTTTTTGATTGAGTGGTTTTTTTGTTACTGAGTTGCATGAGCTGTTTGTATAGTTTGGATATTAGTCCCTTGGTGGTGGTGGTGGTCATCTTTGCAAATATTTTCTCCCAGTCTGTAGGTTATTTTTTCTTTTGCTTATGGTTTCCTTTGCTGTGCAAAAGCTTATGTTTGATTAGGTCCTATTTGTTTGTTTTTCCTTTTACTTCTATTGCCTTGGGAGACTGCCCTAAAAAAAACAGTGGTACAATTTATATGAGAGAATATCTTGCCTATGTTCCCTTCTAGTTTTATGAAGTCATGTCTCATGTTTAAATCTTTAAGCCGTTTTGAGTGTAATTTTGAATATGGTGTGAGGCTATGTTCTAATTTCATTGATTTACATGTGACTGTCCAACTTTGCCTACACTGCTTGCTGAGGAGACTGTCTAAAAGAGACCTCTTGATTAATGGCCATTGATCTATAAAGTAATTCTTAGAAGTTACTTGTTGTATTACCACTACTATTAAATAATATTATTTTAAATCTACTTGCAATGACCTCCGCACAAATCAAAGTAGAGCAAATATGAAACTGGTAAAGACCTCAAAACTGTGTTTGTTTTTAGTTGTACATATTTTTGAACTTTATTAGATGAGTTTATTGAGTTTCATTGAAATGTTTTTTATTTTCTGAGTATTGGTCAAGGTTCTTAGTTTCAGACAACAGAATCCAGATAAGCTTGTTTAAGCAGAAAGAATTTACTAAAGAAACAAGAGGATTTCCAGACACAATGGCAGAGCTAAAGGATAGGCTACATTTTAAACTTCCAGAAACAACTTATAGAATCACACCACCTTAGAACTGGCCTGCTACAAAAGCTGTCTTCCCCACTGCAGGCCCTATAAGCCCCTGACCCAGTCAGGTAGCCCAATATGAATAAGCACTTCACTACCATTCTGTTCCTGTCCTCCACCCCCAACCCGACCCATGCTATCCAGTTCCTTCTTAAGTCTTCATTCAACACCTCCGCATAGCTGAATGCAGATTATGTCGTACCCTAGTTACAGAAAGTCTTGGAAAATACTTTTAGCCACAGAAGTGTTAGGCTGGAGAAAGTATCATAACATGTAAGCTGGGTTCCCTTGCTATCTGAAAGTAGAGTGTTCTGTGAAACTTTTTGTAAGCTGAAATGGTGTAAACCTAAGAAAGTTACCTTCGAACACATCTTGCTAAAGATGCATAAGCTAAATTGATATAAAGTGTAGATGCAATTCATAACTCTCATGGCTTGATGCTGAGATGCCTAGTGTGAATCCTGGGAAAGGAGTGTGGCACTCTCCAAAACAAACGATGAATGCTACTTTTGCTTTTCACCTTTTTTTGTAAAAGCAAAAATCCTCTTCAAATTTATTTCTGTTAGGGAAAACATAATAACGTAGGCCTTTTGTAAAAGGGACATGGTGTAAAGTGAACTGTTGAAAAGCAGGAGATATCTATATAGAATTATTTCTATTGTTATTTGGAATAGAGTACAAGAAAGAAGCTTTATGTTAAAAGAAATTGTATTTATCCTTTGATGATCTTAGTTTTATTTTGTATACTTAAAGAGTAAAATAGAATGAAAAAAGGGAAAAAACTGATAGTCTGTTTAATCCAAAGATTGTAATGAAAATATTTATGTTGAAAAGTAATGTATCAAATAGGTGCTGATGCATTTGTCCTTGTACATTTGGAGTTCCATATCTGTGAAGAACCATTTAGAATTACATTTTTATTCCCAGCTTGCCTGAATGATTTTAATGTAAAAGTCTGGATTGAGACTGGCCTGGAGTTTGAGAGAAAGTGGCAGGAGATTGGAAGGGATGCGTATGTGTGTGATCACACTGCTAAATAACATAGTTCTGTAACTCACCTTGAGAGGAATGTATAGTCTCAAATCATATTTATTGGCTGCATGCCAGGTATTGAAGATAAAAATTTTAGTACTCAACATTTATGCTAACTCCTCTGATACTATGTGGTCAAATAGTCAATATAAATTATCTTTGATGATGATACTGTCTAGCAGGCATTGAACATTTGTATGTTAGGCAATGTGCTAATCACTTTAAAAGCATTATTTCATTTAGTTTGCATAATGACTAGTTGACATGGATACTAATATTCCCATTTTATGAGGGAAGAAAAAGATGAATTACTGTAATATTTTGAGAAATACACTTACTCTTTCCTAACCCAAAGAAACTTTCATAGTGGGAACATACAAACTATTAAAGGATCATTGAGAAACGTTATGAATGAGTTCTTCCAGCTGTGAAAGACAGGAGGTTGCATGTTCTCTATTTGAAGCAGGTTTGAAAATCTTATTCCCAGCCAGTAGTCTAGCAGCTGTTGAGAGGGAGAGGGAAGAGAATGTGTATGATCACTGTGTGCTGTTCGTCAGCGGTAGGACTGACAGATGCATAGGATACAGTAAGCCCCATAGCCCGTCCTCTTTGCAGCAAAGAAAAAAATATATCTTAGAAAAATCTTCTCTTTACCCTGTCAGAGTAAGCTTATAGTTGTTTGATTAATCATGTACATTTCGTCAAACCTTCCTTTCCTTCCAAGTATTTTACTCTAACATGAACCTGACTTGAGTGAGACTTTGTGGCCTAATGCTTGTATTGCATTTTCCTTGTTTGTGAATCTCAACCACCCACCCATATCTACTCCAGGTATCTTTTGTTCTTTTGTTGTTGTCGTCGTTTAGTCACTCAGTTGTATCCGACTTCTGCCACCCCATGGACTGTAGCACACCAGGCTTCCCTGTCCTTCACCATCTCCCAGAGCTTGTTCAGACTCATGTCCGTTGCATCAGTGATGCCATCCAGCCTTCTCATCCTCTGTCATCCCCTTCTCCTCCTGCTTCAGTCTTTCCCAGCATCAGGGTCCTTTCCAGTGAGTCGGCTCTTCACATCAGGTGGCCAAAGTATTGGGGCTTCGGCTTCAGCATCAGTCCTTCCAAAGAACACCCAGGACTGAGCTCCTTTAGGATGGACTGGTTCGATCTCCTTGCAGTCCAAGGGACTCTCAAGAGCCTTCTCCAACAGCACAGTTTGAAAGCATCAATTCTGTGGTGCTTATCCTTCTTTAGGTCCAACCCTCATATCCTTATGAGACTAGTGCATAAACCATAACTTTGACTATGTGGACCCCTGTCATCAAAGTGATATCTATGCTTTTTAATACGCTATCTAGGTTTGTCATAGCTTTTCTTCCAGGGAGTCAGTGTCTTTAAATTTCATGGCTGCAGTTAGAGTCTGCAGTAATTTTAGAGCACAAGAAAATAAAGTCTGTCACTGTTTCCATTGTTTCCCCATCTACTTGCTATGAGGAGATGGGACCAGATGCCGTAATCTTAGTTTTTTGAATGTTGTTTTAAGCCAGCTATTTCACTCTCCTTTTCACCTTCATCAAGAGGTTCTTTTGTTCCTCTTTGCTTTCTGCCATAAGGGTGATATCATTTGCATATCTGAGGTTATTGATATTTCTCTGGCAATCTTGATTCCAGCTTGTGCTTCATCCAGCCTGACATTTAGCATTTGCTCTTTGACGGGGTGCCAACTCCTTATCCTCTTCACTTAGCAAGTGTCTGGAGCTACTCTGCAAGCCTAGTCTCCAAGGCAACTTTTTAGATTATTTGCCTGGTTACTTGGGAATAATCCATTAACAAAGGTGAGGATGAGTGCCTAATTGGAATTTAGTTATTCTGTTACATAAATAAAAAAAAACATTGCCTGGTAAAGAGATGGAGAAAGTTACCCTGGGGAGGAAGAGGTATGGCTTTCTTAGTGAAGAGAAAGGTACCTGGTTTGAGGAGAAAGTTGCTCTGGGAGGAAAAGATATGTGTATCTTTCTTAGAGTGAGGAGAACGGTACCCAGTTTTGTATTGCTAAGTACAAACCTTCAAATACAGTAAACTCTTTCTTTCTTGTGCTTGAAACATGAATGCATAGCTAAAAAATAAGATAGAGAATTTCCCTGAGTAGTTAAGCCCATTTTAAATATATGCATAACCATTTATTAATGAGATTCTCAATTTGTGGCCTAATTAATACATTGGAGGAAATTGCGTTTTTCAAACTAGCAAGATGCTTAGAGCACCCTCTTTGCATTTAATTTAGATTGCGTGTGTGCTGTAAACTGATAGTGCTTTTAGATGGCTTTGTCAAGTTTGTTAGAGCCTTTAATGGAAAATATCTTTTCTTTGCCGTCTCCTCCACCAACATACACACAGACACATATCCACACCACAGAAGAAATTTGATAGCATTTCTGATTTTGCATTACCATTTTAACATTTACCATTTAACATTTTGCATTACCAAACTTTATGTTTTGGGGAATATAGCATGGTGCAGTATTTGTATGTAAATGTTTTGAGTCTTCAGTCACTCAGTCGTGTCCAACTCTGTGACCCCATGGACTGCAGCACAAGACTATATGGACCCTTGTCATCAAAGTAATGTCTCTGCTTTTTAATATGCTGTCTAGGTTGGTCATAACTTTCCTTCCAAGGAGCAAGCTTCTTTTAATTTCCTGGCTGCAGTCACCATCTGCAGTGCTTTTGGAGCCTCCAAATATAAAGTCTGTCACTGTTTCCCCATCTATTTGCCATGAAGTGATGGAACCAAATGCCATGATCTTAGTTTTCTGAATGTTGAGCTTTAAGTCAACTTTTTCACTCTCCTCTTTCACTTTCATCAAGAGACTCTTTAGTTCTTCACTTTCTGCCATTAGGGTGGTCTCATCTGCATATCTGAGGTTATTGATATTTCTCCCAGCAATCTTGATTCCAGCTTGTGCTTCATCCAGTCCAGTGTTTCTCATGATGTACTCTGCATATAAGTGAAATAAGCAGGGTGACGGTAGACAGCCTTGACGTCCTCCTTTTCCTATTTGGAACCAGTCTGTTGTTCCATGTCTAGTTCTAACTGTTGCTTCTTGACCTGCATACAGATTTCTCAGGAGGCAGGTCAGGTGGTCTGGTATTCCCATCTCTTCAGAATTTTCCAGTTTGTTGTGGTCCACACAGTCAAAGGTTTTGGCATAATCAATAAAGCAGAAATAGATGTTTTTCTGGAACTCTCTTGCTTTTTTGATGATCCAGTGGATGTTGGCAATTTGATCTCTGGTTCCTCTGCCTTTTCTAAAACCAGCTTGGATGTCTGGAAGTTCACGGTCCATGTACTGTTGAAGCCTGGCTTGGAGGATTTTGAGCATTACTATGCTAGTATGGCGGAGAAGGCAATGGCAACCCTGTCCAGTACTCTTGCCTGGAAAATCTCATGGACGGAGGAGCCTGGTAGGCTGCAGTCCATGGGGTTGCAAAGAGTCTGACACATTTGAGCGACTTCACTTTCACTTTTCACTTTCATGCATTGGAGAAGAAAATGGCAACCCTCTCCAGTGTTCTTGCTTGAAGAATCCAGGGGCAGTGGAGCCTGGTGGGCTGCCATCTATGGGGTTGTACAGAGCCGGACACGACTGAAGCAACTTTGCAGCAGCAGCATGCTAGTGTGGGAGATGAGTGCAATTGTGCGGTAGTTTGAATTCTTTGGCATTGCCTTTCTTTGGGACTAGACTGAAAACTGACCTTTTCCAGTCCTGTGGTCGTTGCTGGTGACCAAATTTGCTGGCATATTGAATGCAGCACTTTCACAGCATCATCTTTTAGGATTTGAATTAGTTGAACTGGAATTCCATCACCTCCACTAGCTTCCTAAGGCCCACTTGACTTCACTTTCCAAGATGTCTGCCTCTATGTTGGTGATCACACCATCGTGATTATCTGGGTTGTGAAGCTCTTTTTTGTACAGTTCTTCTGTGTATTCTTGCCTCCTCTTCTTAATATCTCTTCTGCTTCTGTTAGGTCCATACCATTTCTGTCCTTTATTGAGCCCATCTTTGCATGAAATGTTCCCTTGAAATCTCGAATTTTCTTGAAGAGATCTCTAGACTTTCCCGTTCTATTGTTTTCCTCTATTTCTTTGCATTGATTGCTGAGGGAGGCTTTCTTATCTCTTCTTGCTATTCTTTGGAACTCTGCATTCAGATGGGTATTCAGATGGGTTTTTTCTCCTTTGCCTTTCACTTCTCTTCTATTCACAGCTAAGGCCTCCTCAGACAGCCTTTTTGGATTTCTTTTCCTTGAGGATGGTCTTGATCCCTTGCCTAAGGTATTATCCACAGTTAAGGTCAAATCACTTTTGCCTTTTTGATGAGGTATGCAGCTTTAGTTAGCAACTGACTTCTGAGCTATCATATCAGCCTGTCTAACCTTGCAGTAAGTGAACAATAAAGTCCATTATTTTCATGGAAAGTTCATAGATGTTCAGAAGCAAATTATTTAAGGCTATATAATTTAGAACGAGTGTGTTTTATCTTGTGAGTTTAGGTTTATTTTTTAATGCCATTTATATAATTGTGTAATGTTCTCTAACTCTGTATTCTAGCAGCATTTATATTGATATCTGTCTGAATAAGGTCCATAAAGATACAGAAAAGCATCCTTTTTCCTAATCCTGGGTATACGTTAAATGACTTCTCATAGTTCCTTTCATATAAAAATGAGTTGTTTATACCTTAAAAATGAAAATATTTAAGCTGGTTTTATCAGATTACATGCTCAATAATGTCTTTGACATGTGAAGATTTTTTATTTAATACATCATCTCGTAAAGCAATGATTTTTATACCTTAATTTTAGCATTATGTTTTCTTCTACCTCTATAAAAGCATGGACTAATAATGTTCAGTTTGTATAAACTTTCCTTAATATGTTTTCAAACCTCATTTAAAGAAGAATATTTTTCCAGCCTTTTTTTTTTTTACTGCACTTGTTAAACATAAAACAGTGGATTAAATTTAAAAAAATCAGACTTTTTAAATATTTGGATTTAGTAACCTTTATTTTGGATTTAATGATCTCTTACAATAAAGTCTTTATTTTGAATTTTATCAAAGTACATGAGTTCAGTGGCATTTGAGAGCTATTTGGTTTTTAATGTAAGTTTTAAAATCTTTATAACAATGTAAAATTTTGTATCACCAGATATTTCAGTTTGTTAAATATTAAATGCTGACCGTGTGCCAGATACTTGTTTGAAATGTTTGGTCACAGATAACAACAACAAAAAAACCTCTCCTGTATCCTGAAAAGTCACTTAAGTGAGAGGAGGCAGGTACTGACTGACTACATTTTAGTATGAATAGTGAAGATAGGAATGTAGAGGGATGAATAGAGTGGTCTGAGTTTGGGGGCTCAGAAGTGAGGTATTTTTCTGATGGAAAAATTATAGTTGGTGATCAGATTTTATAGCCAAGATTTCATGACAAAGATAAAAATCATTGCCCCCTCAAAAAAAAAAAAAAAGATTTGTATTTTAAACAAGAATGTTTAAAATACTGGTGCCAGTGGGAGGGGATTCATGTTTGGGAACGCTTGTACACTCGTGGTGAATTCGTGTCAATGTTTGGCAAAACCAATACAGTAATGTAAAGTAAACTAAAGTTAAAATAAAAATTTTAAAAGTTAAAAAAAAAAAAATAAAAAAAAATAAACAAGAATGTCTATCCTGTTTCCAAGGATGAAAAGACTAACAGAAAAGCTGAGGTATGGGAGCCATGTAATAACTTGACTTTGGGATAATTTTTGTTCACCTAATTTTTAATTCACTAGTCTTTTCTTTATCTGTATTCTTTCTATTGCTAAGGTCACCAATAAATATTTTCATTTTAAATACCATGTTTTTTAGTTCTAGCATTCTTATTTTTATTTTTTTTGTTATATTTCATCTTTCTAACCACTTTGGTTAATCTTTTTATCTTAATTGCTTAACATATATATAATAATTCTTTTAAGGTCTATTTACTGATTCTATGAGCTGCCTGTGATTCTACTTCTATTGCTTTTTCTTTTGACTGTGGGTCAGATTTTCCTATTTCTTCTCATTTTTCATAACTTTGTATTTTATGCTAGTCACTGTGTTGCGTTGGCCAAAAAGTTTGTTCCGGTTTTTTTCATAAGATCACATAGAAAAATCTGAACTAACTTTTTGACCAGCCCAAGTTAAAAGACAGTACAGACTTATCTAATATTTTCACCTAGAAAGACCTCCACTTACCTCTGTCTGGTAGCTACTCTGAGGGCCTGATCCCTTTCATCTAATCTGAAGTTGAGCTTGATTGGGTCTAGATTCCACTGCAGTTAATTTACTTGGTCTTGAGCATAACATTAGACCTCTCCCTCTTTCCAGCTTCATGGAAAGACCATCAAAATAGAGCTGACTTTAGGGAGGAAAACAAAATCAAGATATTTGTAAGGTTTAGGAGATCTGATTTTTGAAGGGTCTCTCATTTCAGAGCAAGGGATTAGAGAGGTGAGGAAAGGTTCTGATCTGGGTTTGGCATGGTTCATGATGCCAGTCAAAAATTGTCAATTGCCTTCTGCCTCTGCAAGGTCACTAGCCACAGCAGTTGCTGACCTTCAACACTCTTAAAAGAGTTCAGAGTGGAATGATGCCCTCTGTGCTTTGGGAAAAACAGGGGCATACAGATAGATATTTTGGTAAGATTTTATGAGACCAGTTTCTTGGCATCCCTCTTATCTAGAAAAGCACTAAAATCATTGAAGGAGACATCTGTCCCTCATGGCTAGCAACAGCTTTCTCGTGACTAGCAGCAACCCTCTGCCCAAATGTGTCCTTGACTGCACGTGTCCCCTTTCACCAAAATGACATGTATACTAACCCTCCCCACCCCATCTCTTCAAAGCAGTTCCTCAGAGCTGTATTAAGATGCTGTCTCCTGGGCTTTAGTCCTCATTTTGCCCCAAATAAGATAACTCACAATTCTCACATTGTGCTTTTTTTTTTTTTTTTTGGTTGACCATAGCCTAGTAATGGTTGGGTTTCAGCTTGAGTTTTGAAGAGTTGACAGTGTAGTTGAGCCTTCTGTTTGAAAAGAGGATATTTTACTCTCAGGGTTAGTTGGAAACAGGGTTATTGTTCATATACATGGATTTTCTTGAGGTACCTGAAACAAACTGCCTCATCTTCCTGGACAAGAGTTCGTAGAATAACAAGAGAGCTGAATAGCAAGACCAGACTAATGGTGCCAGTGAACCGTGTGGTTGCAGATGATTTGGCTTTGAGATCTAAACACCACAAGAAAACCTCTCTTTTCCTACTTTCTAGTATAAGCACCAGCTTGATCAACTTTCTTAGCTTGCAGAGAGGACTAGCCAAGCCTTTGAGAATTTTCCAGAATCGAGTGCACCATATTACCCCAGACTTGGCCATTAAAAGTTGGTTGGTTTTTCCTTGTCCCAGCAAGGTTCCTGTGCCGTGACATTTTTGCTTCTTTGCCCCTGCATTGAATATGTGCTCTCAGGTGAAACCAGCTGTTTGCTTGACTAGGAAGTGCTAATCCCTCTTCAGTTCAGTCGCTCAGTCGTGTCCGACTCTTTGTGACCCCATGAATCACAGCATGCCAGGCCTCCCTGTCCATCACCAACTCCCAGAGTTCACTCAAACCCATGTCCATCAAGGTGCTGATGCCATCCAGCCATCTCATCCTCTGTCATCCCCTTTTCCTCCTGCCCCTAATCCCTCCCAGCATCAGAGTCTTTTCCAATGACTCAACTCTTTGCATGAGGTGGCCAAAGTATTTGAGTTTCAGCTTCAGCAGCATTCCTTCCAAAGAACACCCAGGGATGATCTCCTTCAGAATGGACTGGTTGGATCTCCTTGCAGTCCAAGGGACTCTCAAGAGTCTTCTCCAGCACCACAGTTCAAAAGCGTCAGTTCTTCGGTGCTCAGCTTTCTTCACAGTCCAACTTTCACATCCATACTTGACCGCTGGAAAAACCATAGCCTTGACTAGATGGACCTTTATTGGCAAAGTAATATCTCTGCTTTTCAATATGTTATCTAGGTTGGTCATAACTTTCCTTCCAAAGAGTAAGTGTCTTTTAATTTCATGGCTTGTATCCAAAGCTCTTTGATGGTTGAAAAATATAGTTGTTCCATTTACTCAGTGTTTTGTTGTAGTAGCTATATCAGAATGAGAAGAAGGTCTTTTGCATACTAGAAAGAGAAGTCCCTGAAAGCTTTGTTTTAAAAACTGTGGGTTTTTAAAGATAAATCTTTAAAAATCTGGAAGGTAAATCTGGTCTGCTTATTTAACTTTTTTTTTTTAAGTTAGGAAGAGTAAATGAAAATTTTTTTTAAAAGTTAGGGTATTTAGGATTTTAAGTTAGGAGAAGTAGAATTTTATGAAAGTAAAAGTTAA
>SJYQ01002790.1:1188869-1331955 GCA_006410935.1 Redunca redunca | reverse complement strand
AGTTACGTTTTTTAAGGCTAATACAGATATTATTAAAAGAAACTTTAAAATGTTTGCCATTCAAACTTTCATGGTTCTCAAGGAATACTCATGGTACTCCTTGTTTTCGTTTTATGTTTTAATTAAGCTTTAAGTTTTTCTAATGGCTTAATAAGAAACATCAAAATGAGCCCATTTCTTTGCAATTGTATTCTTTAAGTCTTCTTTTAAAGCTTTTGAAAAATTCTTGACAGTTGAAGCCTACTAATTTTAAACTCATTCCTTGGTATTGAATCAGTTCTTAGTACTTTTGGGTGTAAATTGACCTAATTTTGACCGAGCAGAGCTAATCAGCTAAAGAAACTAATTATTAAAACACATCTGCACTGCTTCACAATAGTAAGATTTGTCTTGAACTTGCATCGTAGATTTTAACGGGACATCTGCTATATATCTTAACAGGCTTCATTAAGTAAGTTTTATGTCTTAGAGGGAGAGCATTTCTAATTATGAGATCCCACCTCTACAGTCAGTTTTAGCTTTCTGCTTTAATGAGTGACCAGACAATCTAGAGTCTGGTCCTGAGCTTCCTGCTCTCTCTGTGAACCTTTGGAGTTAGGCTTAGATGTTGTTGAGAATACTTAAATCTATTTCCATGAACTGGTTTTTGAGTAGTAGGATGTGTTAAGGGCTACAGGGCATTGGGAATATAGTAATAAGCCAGAACAAGCAGCCCTTTTCTTCATGAGGCATAAAATGGGGGAGATAGATGTTAAAGTTCATTTTGTGGATATTAGATAATACCAAGGAATTATTGAGAATTTAGTTACGTGTGATAAAGGTATTGTAGTTGTATAAGGAAATGTTCATTTTTTTAGAGATGTACACAGGTAAGGGAGAAATGACGTGTCGGGCATTTATTTGCTTCAAGATAGTTGAGCAAAAAAGGGGAAGCAGAGGGAGAATATATGAAGCAAATGTGCCAAATATTGGTCACTGTTGTATATAGGTGATAGGTGCTCAGGTTCTACAATTGTGTATATGTTTGAAGATTTTTCATAGTCCAATATTTTTAAAGAATCATACAACAGTATTCTAAGTAACACATAAGAGTGATGAGACAAAACTCAGCTCTCTGCTATAGCTACCAAGGCTGAACTCATGCTTGCACCGTGCTTCACATTTTCACACTTAGAGATGTGTTCATATGTTCACCAAAAAGACCTGTACAAGAATTCTGTTGCAGCTTTGTTTCTGGATACCTAGACTAGGAATAAGCCAGACATTCATCAGTAGTAGAATGGATAAATGGTGCAGTATATTTATGAAGTAATATACATCAGTGGGGAGAAAAATGTGATCTTGACTGTACACTATGATATGGATGAATTTCATGAATAGAACATTCATGAAAAAGGGGGGGAGAAAGCCAAATACAGAAAAGCTTTTGTCTTTAAATTTTGATAAAAAGCTAGATTAGTATAGTGATAAACATCAGAATAATGGTTACATTTTGTAGGAGGACTTAATGATTCAGTTCAGTTCAATCACTCAGTTGTGTCCGACTCTTTGTGACCCCATAGACTGCAGCACACCAGGCTTCCGTGTCCATCACCAACTCCTGTAGCTTGCTCAGACTCATGTCTGTCGAGTCAGTGATGCCATCCAACCATCCCATCCCCTTCTCCTCTTGCCATCAATCTTTCCCAGCAGCAGGGTCTTTTCCAATGAGTCTGTTCTTTGCATCAGGTGGCCAAAGTGTTGGAGCTTCAGCATCAGTCCTTCCAATGAATATTCATGATTGATTTCCTTTAGGATTGACTCGTTTGATCTCCTTGCAGTCCAAGGGACTCCAAGTTTTCTCCAATGCCACAATTCAAAAGCATCAGTTCTTCAGTGCTCAGCTTTCTTTATGGTACAGCTCTCACTCTGTACATGACTACTGGAAAAACCATAGCTTTGACTAGATGCACCTTTGTTGGCAAAGTAATATCTCTGCTTTTAATAGGCTTTCTGTGTTTGTCATAGCTTTTCTTCGAAGGAATGAGTATCTTTTAATTTCATGGCTGCAGTCACTGTCTGCAGTGATTTTGTAGTCCAAGAAAATAAAGTCTGTCACTGTTTCCATTCTTTCCCCATCTGTTTGCCATGAAGTGATGGGACTGGATGCCATGATACTTGTTTTTTGAATGTTGAGTTTTAAGCCAGCTTTTTCACTCTCTTCTTTCACCTTCATCAAAAGGCTCTTTAGTTCCTCTTCACTTTCTCCCATGTGGGTAGTGTCATCTGCATATCTGAGCTTATTGATATTTTCCCCGGCAATCTTGATTCCAGCTTGTGCTTCTTCCAGCCCAGCATTTCTCATGATGTACTCTGCATATAAGTTAAATAAGCAGGGTGACAGTAAACAGCCTTGACGTACTTACTCCTTTCCTGATTTGGAACCAGTCTGTTGTTCCATGTCCAGTTCTAACTGTTGCTTCTTGACCTGCATACAGATTTCTCAGGAGGAAGGTCAGGTGGTCTGGTATTCCCAACTCTTTAGGAATTTTCCAGAGTTTGTTGTGATCCACACAAAGTCTTTGGTATAGTCAATGAAGCAGAAGTAGATATTTTTCTGGAATTCTCTTATTTTTTCTATGATCCACACAAAGTCTTTGGTATAGTCAATGAAGCAAAAGTAGATATATTTCTGGAATTCTCTTATTTTTTCTATGATCCAGATGTTTGCAATTTGTTTTTAGTTCCTCTGCCTTTCCTAAATCCATCTTGAACATCTGGCAGTTTTTGGTTCATGTACTGTTGAAGCCTGGCTTGGAGGATTTTGAGCATTACTCTGCTAGCATGTGAGATGAGTGCAAGTGTGTGGTAGTTTGAACATTCTTTGGCATTGCCTTTCTTTGGGATTAGACTGAAAACTGACCTTTACCAGTCCTGCGGCCACTGCTGAGTTTTCCAAATTTGCTGGTGTATTGAGTATAGCACTTTAACAGCATCATCTTTTAGGATTTGAAATAGCTTAATCGTTGAAAGGGGAATAATAGAGGCCCTGCATCTTGATCTGGGTAACAGTTGAGTGTCTTTACTTTGTAAAGAGTCACTGTAAAGTTCACTAGGCTCTATCAATGATTTCCTCACTTTTAGATGTGTGTTGTATATTTTATTCTTGTATTCTAAAATAAATGATTCTTACATTGAGCGAAAAGAAACATCTCTAGTTTTGCATGTATATAATATTTCAGTTAAAAAGTTTATAAAGAACAAACCACAAAAGGGCCCCGTTGGGTCAGAAACTTGGTGAGTGAAAGGAGCTCAGAGAAGCCCAGTGTGGCTGGAAGACGTAGACTACTGCTGAAGAAAAGTGGTAAGCTGTCCAGGTCATTTAGCACCTGTGCTGTTTATGCTTTTCCTTAAATCAGTGGGAAATAATGGAGGTTTTTGTTAAAGAGAATGATGTGACCTGAAGGGCACATTGAAAAGATCATGGATGGAATATGAATAACAATTAGGAGACTAGAGTGTATATATGGATGTGAGAGTTGGACTATAAAGAAAACTGAGCACCAAAGAGTTGATGCTTTTGAACTGTCTTGTTGGAGAAGACTCTTGAGAGTCCCTTGTACTGCAAGGAGTTCAAACCAGTCCATCCTAAAGGAAATCAGTCCTGAATATTCATTGGAAGGACTGATGCTGAAGCTGAAGCTCCAGTACTTTGGCCACCTGATGCAAAGAACGGACCCATTGGAAAAGACCCTGCTGCTGGGAAAGATTGACGGCAGGAGAAGGGGATAATGGGATGGGATGGTTGGATGGCATCCCTGACGAGATGGACATGAGTTTGAGTAAGCTCTGGGTGTTGGTGATGGACAGGGAAGCCTGGCATGCTGCAGTCCCTGGAGCCGCAAAGAGTTGGACATGACTGAGTGACTGGACTGAACTGATGGGTCTGCTGTCACAGTACCTCAGACAAAAAATAGACTTACATAAAGATAGCTTTAGTGGAGATGGAGAAAAGTGGATGTGTTTGAGAGCTACCTTGAAGGTAAAATGTCCAGACTTGAGGATGGATTAGATAGGGAGGGATGAAGGAAGGACAGTGGTGACTCTATGGTTTCTCTCTTTTACTGTTTGAAGAATGATGATACTATTTTGTAAGACAAAGAAACCTGGAAGAAGAACAGCTTTAGAGGTAAGGATAAGAAGCTCATTTATTGGTGTGTTGAATTTGAAATGCCTCTGAGATACCCAAGTGGTGATTTCCACGTGAAAATTAGGATACTCTTCCATGGTCGGTTCTATCAAGTCAGACTTGTGACATATTCCATCCAGATATGATATACGATAGTGGAAGCAAAAGAAATCATAAAATTATACAAATTGCTCTTGAACTAGGATGCATTTTCTAACCTGTGGTACTTCTCAAGGTTAATAGGCTCTAGAATTTTTTTTTTCTCCTTTTTCTTTTTAATAATCAAATCCAGTGGAGTAGCATCATGTGCAAATAGAACTTAATCCAAATTAACTATTCCATGGGGTCGCAAAGAGTTGGACATGACTGAGCGAATTCACTCACTCACTCGCTCCATGGTGGGTTCTGTCAAGTCAGACTTGTGACATATTCCATCCAGATATGATATGTGATAGTGGAAGCAAAAGCAATCAAAAAATGCTCTTGAACTAGGATGCATTTTCTAACCTGTGGTACTTCACAAGGTTAATAGTCTCTAAAGTTTTTTTTTTCTCTTTTTTCTTTTTAATAATCAAATCCAGTGGAGTAGCATCATGTGCAAATAGAACTTAATCCAAATTAACTATTCAAGTAGAAGAAAAAGTCCATGAGAGAAATAATGGTCTAATTAGTGCAGATGATACTACCCTCCATTTTACTTGATGAATATGTGCCCTAGAGTGAGCCTGAGGTGGGAAACACATATGTTCTTTCTTCAGTTATGTTCAGTTTGCAAGTTTATCAGTAGTATGAATATCTTGCTGGATTGCATGTGATTCTTGTCTCCCAAAGTATTTGCAGTAGTCACTTTCATGCTCAGAGGACACTTTCTAAGACATGCCTAAAACCAAGGATCGTACCATACTTTTTATATACACTGTGTTTTTTCTTATATATACATACCTGTGGTAAACTTTTATTTATAACTAAACATAATAAGGGAATGTTCAAACTGTCTGCATCATACTCTTGCACTTCAGGGCCATTACTAAGTACAGTAAGGTTTACTCAACAGTCTGATAACTGAGTTGTCTATTAAAGTGATTAATGAGTAGGTAGGGTAAACAGCAGTGATACTGTGGACAGAAGGATGATTGTCAGCCCGAGAGAAATGGAGCAGGAAAGTGTGAGGTTTTGTCGCACTACTCAGAATGTCTTGAAATTTAAACTGCTGCTTTCTGGAAATTTTCATTCAGTACTTTCCTGGGTAACAGATAACCAAAGAAAAAAAATTGCAGGTAAGTGGGGAGTACTGTATTTTTAATACAGAATGACACCCTGAATGCCATCTACTTCATCTGGATTCCAACCAAAGAAATGTTGATTTTTGCCATTGCCGGGAGAACTGGTTGTCTTGAACATACTGAAGAATGGTTTATATTTCTCTCTCCAGTGTAAAACCTTAAGGGATTTTTCTGAGTGATTTTGATTATCTTGAGACTTTTCTTTATGTGGCTTACCCACTATATAATATATGACTACTATGATAGGATGCTTTGTCTCTTATTTGAAGGGATCCTAGTTAGTTCTCATTTTTTAATATTTGATTAAAATCCAGGTGTACCCTATGCATTGTCTACAAAACTTTGGACATTTCCACTTAATTCTCTCTTAGTTTTCAATCTTCCCAGCCACAGAGAGAAACTGGACCCCTGAGGGTTGTAACCTTTTAAAATCTAGATTTCTTAAATCCATTTTCTATGTTTAGTTGCCTTCTTACCTTGCTTCTATTCTCAGTCCTTGGAAACATATCATTAATAAAAACTTAATTTTTAAAAGTTATCTTTCACACTTCATATTAACTTTGAATCCCTTCAGATAAGAGACAAAGCATCCTATTAAAATCTTTTCACGTTCATTGAGTAGAATAGTGGAAGGGATCCTCTGCAATATTAAACCATTATTTAACCTACGCAGAAGAGTGCAGAAGTCCACAAAATGAGGAACCCTGAAATAGAGTAAAGGATTCTAACATCAGTTCTGAAATACAATTAGAGTGGAACGTTAAAATCTTAAGCTACATTACAATCACAATTTAATTCTAGATAGGTATAGGGTCATGCTTGAAGTCAGCCCAGGGTCAGAATAAATTTATGAGAGAAATAATCACACTCAAGCAGGTCTAAAATATTGTCTTCAGCACAGCAATAAGCATAAAAATGAAAATAATCAGTATTAGTGAACTCTTGATTAAGAGACGTCAGGGGAATTCTCCCCAGACTTATCTCAGAGGCTACCAATTAGCATTGTTATGTTGTGATAATAAATGAGTTCGACCAGGTATTTTCCTCTTTGATTCAGGGAGTTATCCCTGGAGTAATGACCTCTAAGTAATTTTCTCAGTTCAAATTCCCTTTGACTTATGTTCTGGCAGAAACCATCATTAATATTGGCATCCAGGTCTTCAAAAAATCCTAAAACATCCAATGTTTCCAGACATATATATGTATGTATGTATTCATAGGAAAAATAAGTCCTTGTGGAAAGATGAGTCAAGAATTGGAAAAATAAATTTTTGTTCTATATACCAGGTGGCTCAGAACTTAATATTTACCTGTATCAGTCTTTCTCTTTTCTAGAAGACTAGATGAAAAAAGGACCAGTCTTAAAATAAGAGTTTTCTTAAAAAATAACGTAAATCAAAGAGGAAAGTTTAGACTATGGTAACATCGTGCCACAGTTAAAAACTTCAAGCTTTAAACCCAATGGGCCACGTTTACCAGTATGATTTTTTTTTCCCCTGGTATGACTTTAGAAGAGGCATTTAACTTCACCTGACCTTGAAATTTTTCATGTGAAAAGTGGAGATTATAACACCAATAATTACCTCCTGGGTGTTATTTTGAGGGCGAAATGAGGCAGTGCATAAAAGCATTTACCACTATGTCTGGCATGTAGAAAATGCTCATAAAATGATCTGATTAATATTTCCCTTCACTTCCCTATCTTTTTAAAGAAGGGATTGTTTATTTATTTTTAACTTATTCATTTGTTTATGGGGAGTGTGATTTCATAGGTTGAATTTACTTACTCCATCAGGATTAAATAAGTGTCACTGGTTTGTCTGTCATGCATGCTAAGTTGCTCCAGTTATGTCCGACTCTTTGCAACCCATTGGACTGTTGCCCACCAGGCTCCTCTGTCTGTGGAATTCTCCAGGCAAGAATACTGGCATGGGTTGCCAGGCGCTCCTCCAGGGTATCTTTCCCCACCCAGGGATCGAATCCACATCTCATTATGTCTCCTGCATTGCAGGTGGGTTCTTTACCCCTAGTGCCACCTGGGAAGTCCTGATTTGTCTGTCACTACCAATTTCTTTACAGCCAAAGATATGCAGTAAACTTTGCAAGCTGTTCATATCCCTGAATACCTAATGTATTAGAGAAATGAGTCATTCTTTCAAAATGCCACATTTATGCAAACCAGGTGCTTCTCAAAGCAAAATCACTCTTTAATGCCTACAGATTTTCAGAGTCACAGTTTCCCCCTCTAGGTCACTAAGACAGTGACATAACTATTACAGCAGACCTCTTCCTTTAACAGGTGATATGTCCTGGCTGTCCCTGAAGACTGTACCTTAGCCTTAAATGTGATTTCTTTTTTCTCTTCTTCTCATCCTTTTATTCAGCATCCAATCCCATGAATATGGGATGGGTTAGTCTCACTTGGTATTCAAAGATCACAATAAAAAAAAATCTGAATGTCTGCCAACTAGATTTTTAGTTCTCACCTCAGATATTGGGTGCTTCTTAGAAGGGTTCAAATGGAAAGATAATAGCCATCTTTTTAGTTCACATTTCAAGAGAGAAAAAACAGCCCTATTCATTCCTGGAAATTAAAGTATATCACATCTTCTTCCTGCCCCCCTTTTTCTTTCCTGTCTGTCAGGATTTCTTTCAGTATTCCATCTGGTAGTTTATACTTCTGAAGGTTTATAAAGACAAGAAGTATCTTGTAGAGCTTGATCTCCTGGCCACAAAAATGAGTTTTAATAGTTTTCTATTTTAAACCTCTGTAGCAGTCAGAAAACCAATTTTTTTTGTTCTGCATTGATTTTTTAAATTCAGTTTATCTACTATTTTGTTCTTAAACTTTTAAATTTAATGTTTTCTTACCACTGATAGTATTTTCTGGCATTTGAAGAATGAGTAATGGGCCATATAGTTCTTACAGCTTTTATGGAATATTGGAAAGCAGCATGAAAGGTGGAATATAATGAAACAGTAACCATTGACATTGAGCTGTGAGAAACTGATGACGTGAGGAAGCAAGAGATAGAAAGCTCGAGAAGCATTGGCTGCGAGAGTTCTTAAATGGCAAGCAAGCACACACACACACACACACCTTTTCACGATGACTTTTTATTCAGGCATGTATTGGATTCTAGTGCTGTATTAGGCATTGTGAGGACAACAGAAAATATAGTCTCTGACGCCAGAGACCTTCACTTAGTAGGAGAGGCCAGCATATAAACAGATAATTGTACTATGGTGCTCTGTAATAGAATTTTAATGATACAGGCATATGTAAAAGGTACCCTTGACCTGGCAAACTCTTACTCACTCATATTTAAGGTTTTACCATAGGCATGACTTTCTTCCAAAAAGCCTTCATCATATAGTTTGCACTAAATTAGTGGGGAGTGATTAATTGTTAGTACGGACATCAAGGAATATTCCTCTAGAGCAGTTGACATCAAATTCTAGTTTTGAATAAAAAGTAGGAAATGATAAGTAAAGCATCATAGTTTTCTTTTCCTGAAGGTTGATAGAAGTGGAGCATATTATATCATTTCATTCTTTAACTGTTCTCTCAATTAACAAATCTTTATTAATTTCCTGTGGTCCCTGAACATCCCAGGCTATTTCATGCCCTTGTAACTGCACGGCTGTTTTCACTAAATGTTTAGATTGAACACCTGGTCATTGTGCCTAGGCAGTGAATATAGGGAGGTAAGCACAGATGCAGAGCGATTGCCCTAAAGGGCCTATTGGGATTTTCAGTTGAACAGAAAGCATTATGAATATGATGAATATTGTTATAGGAAACGCAAGAACATTTAATGAGTGTGTTATAATCTCTGCGGAATTGGGGAAGGCTGCTCAGGGAAAGTAACATTTAAACTGAGACATAACAAGTGAGAAGGAGCTAGTTTAGAGGATGGACAGACCTTAGGAAAAATAACAAAAACAGTCCAGAGATGAATCTGCCTCCTGTAACAGCAGATTGTAAAATAGAGTAACCCTTTTACTGAGACCAACTTCAAAAGTTGAAAAAAAAAAAAAAAAATACTATCTGTCTGAAAGTACCAGAAAGATAAATCAGTGAAGCATTACCAAGCCAAAGAAGGAAATCCAAAGAAACAAGACTGGCATTTGGGACTGCTTTTGCCCTGTAGGCATTTACCACTTCAGAGGAAGCAGCTAACAGACTTGTGTAACCCTTTTGATAGCCTCACATGGGCAGAAATACAAAAATGGAGCCATTTAAAAGTTCCCCCAGTGCTTTGCCTTAGAATCCAAAAAGATTGCACCCAAGAATAGAGACTAACAGAAGTAAATGAGCCCTTGCAGGGGCTTCAGGCCCACTTCATATCATCTGGGTGGCCCAGAAAATTCTCAAACCCCATTATTAGATTAAGATGACCTTGGTTTTTGCCAGCACCCTCATGTTCCTTGCAGGAAAAAAGATTCTTTCCAGAAGGGCATTTTTATACATCTGGAATGATTTCTCTAGTTTTTCATATATAATGGTCAGAACATAATCAAAGGTAATCAGTTGCACAAGAACACAAGACAACATAATCAGGAACCAGGTAAAACAGGCAATAAAAATAGAGCTCCAGGGACTTCCCTGGTGGTCCATTGGCCGAGTCTGCACTCCCAATGAGGGATCTTGGGTTCGATCCCTGGTAGGGGTGCTAGGATTCCACATGCTGCATCTAGCAATCACACCACAAAAAAGATCCTACAGGCCACAACTGAGACTGTGCAGCCAAATCAATAAACATGTTTTTTTGTTTTTTTTTTTTAAATACAGCTCCAGGAGTTACAGATGGTAGATAGATCAGATACAGGCTTTAAAATAACTATGCTTACTAAGTTCAAGAACAAATACTGACAATTTAGAACAAAAGAGTTGGGAATATTTAAGAAATAATATAACAGATTTGAAAAAGAACTGAACAGATATTCTAAAACTTAACTAAAGATGAGTTTAGTGGTAAATATTAAATCACTAGTGTAGAGTGGATCATTGAACTAGATTTTATGTCAGAAGGAAATATCCAGAACAACACACAGGGATGTCAGAATGCGGCATTGGGAAGGGCAAGAGATACAGAAGAAACAAGTAACAGTCTCCTATATGTTTAAATGGGAATCCCAAAGGGAAAAAGAGGTAAGAATTTTCAAACTGTATGAAGAGCTAATGGCTGAGAATTTCCCAAAACAGATGAAAGACAGTGAACTACAATTTAAGAAGTATAGCATATCTTGAATAGGAATGATTTTAAAAATCCTTCCATGTTTAGATATATGCCCAGGAGAAATGAAAACACACATCCATACAAATACTTGTTCATGAATGTGCATAGCAGCACTATTTTTAACAGCTAACAAAGGGAAGCAGTCCAGATGTCCATCACCTGAAGAATGAATAAACAAAACGTGGTATAGCCATATAATGAAATATTATGTGGGTGTAGAAAACAGTGAAATCCTGATAGATGCTGCAGAATGTATGAACCCTGAAATAATGAATGAAAATGCTAAGTGAAAAAGACCTGCTGTGAGAGGATTCCATATATATGATGTTCCAGTTCTATGATTCCACTTATCTGAAATGTTCATAATAGGCAAATCTGAGAACTGAGGATAAAACGAGCAATATGGATACACGGTTTCTTTGGGGATACACGGTTTCTAAAATTAGATTGTGATGATTGTAGAACTCAGAATATACTTTTTAAAAACTGAATTATACAGTTTACGTAAATGGAGAAACTTTTATGGTATGTGAATTGTATTTCAATTTAAAAAGGGAGAAGACTTACCCTAGAATATCCCTAGATACATTCTGCTAAAACCAAAGAGAACATCTTAGAAGCCTCAGTGAGGCTGTAAGAAGAACATTGAAAGTATCTTCAAAAGAACAATAAATAGATGATTTCTCAGCAGGAACAATAGAATGGGAAAGACAGAAGGTAATTCAGTGATGACATCCTCACTGTGCTGAAAGAAACTGCCAACCCTGAATTTTACCCACCTAAAATAACTTTGCCAACAAAGGTCCGTCTAGTCAAAGCTGTGATGTTTCCAGTAGTCATGTGTCAGTGTGAGAGTTGGACTATAAAGAAAGCTGAGCTCCAAGAGAGATACTTTTGAACTGTGGTATTGGAGAAGACTCCTGAGTCCTTTGGACTGCAAGGAGATCCAACTGATCAATCCTAAAGAAAATCAGTCCTGAATGTTCATTGGAAGGACTGATGCTGAAGCTGAAGCTCCAATACTTTGGCCACCTGATGGAAAGAACGGACTCACTGGAAAAGACCCTGATGCTGGGAAAGATTGACGGCAGGAGGAAAAGGGGACAACAGAGGATGAGATGGTTGGATGGCATCACTGACTTGATGGACATGAGTTTGAGTGAGCTCCGGGATTTGGTGATGGACAGAGAAGCCTGGTGTGCTGCAGTCAATGGGGTCACAAAAAGTCAAGACACGACTGAGTAAGTGAACTGAGTGAGTGAAGTCGCTCAGTCGTGTCCGACTCTTTCCGACCCCATGGACTGTAGCCTACCAGGCTTCTCCGTCCATGGGATTCTCCAGGCAAGAATACTGGAGTGGGTTACCATTTCCTTCTCCAAGGGATCTTCCCAACCCAGGGATCGAACCCGGGTCTCCCACATTGGAGGCAGACATTTTAACCTCTGAGAAGTGAACTGAACTGAACTGAAAATAACTTTGAAGAATGAAGCTGAGAGCTTCCCTGGTGGAACAGTGGGTTGGAACCCACGTGCCAGTGCAGGAGACATGGGTTCTATCCCTGGTCTGGGAAGATCCCACATGCCATGGAGCACCTGAGCCCATGTGCCACAACTACTGAAGCCTGCACCCCTAGAGCCTGTGCTCTGCAACAAGGGAGCCGCCTCAGTGAGGAGCCTGTGCACTGCAACAAAGAATAGCCCCTACTGACTGCAGCTGAGGAAAGCTCACATGCAGCAGTGAAACCCAGCACAACCAAAAATAAACTTAAAAAATGAAGAATGAAGCTGAAACAGATATTTCAGGTGAACAACAACAACAAAAAAAAGAATTTGCCCCAGGAAACTGATTAATGAAGGGAATAAAAGCAAACAAAAAGTGATCCTAGGTGGAAGACCAGAAATACAGGAAGCAATGAAAGTGAACAAAAGTGGTATATGTGCATATAGCAGTAGTTCCACTCCTAGGTATGTACTCAACAGCACTGAGTACTTAAGTTCACCAAGATACATTCATAAAAGATTGTTCATAAAAATGGTACTTAATACTTGTCAACAGTAGACTGGATAAATAAATTGTATAGTCACATATGTCTTAGAGCCAGATAACTATTTAGGTAATATGCAATTATATAAGTGAATGTCAAAAACAATAATAAAATTAGGCACAAAAGATTATATGATATTGGTGAAGCATGAATCTGCTCTTAGAAATTGGAGAGAGAAGTCTTGGCAAAGACGTAGAGAAAAGGGAACTCTGTACAGTTTTAGTGGAAATGTAAGTTGTTACAACCACTATAGGGAACAGTACAGAGGTTCCTCAGAAAATTAAAAATAGAACCACTGTGTGACCCAGCAACCCTGCTTCTGGGTATATGTCCAGAGGAAGTGAAAACAGGGTCTTGATTATTTGCAGTAGTTGAGATAAACATCCGAAGTGTGTACAGTGGGCTAGATACAGAAGGTACGAGATTATATATACACACACGTGCACATTGTATATACACACATGCAGTGGACGAGTATTCCACTGTAAAAAGAAGGAAATCTTGCCATTCACCACAGCGTGGATGGATCTTGAGGGTATTAGGCTAAGTGAAATAAGTCAGAAGGAAACAAATAACTGTTTGATATCGCTTAAACATAGAACCTAAATGAAAAGGCCAGATTCAGAAACAGAGAACAGAATGGTGGTTACCAGTGAGTGGGGGACTGGGAAAAATGGGGAAATGTTGGTTAAGAGTAAAGACTTCTGGTTAGAAGTTAAGTTCTAGGGATCCATTGTACATCAAGGTGATTATACTGTAGTTAATGATGCTATATTATATAGTTGAAGATTACGAAAAGTAGATTTTAAATGTTCTCACTGCAAAAAAAAAAAGTGATAATCATGTGGCATGATGGAGGTTTAGTTAATGCTCTGGTGGTAGTCGTTTTGCGGTATGGAAGTGTATCAAATCAACACATGGCACACCTTATATTATATATTGTTAGGTTAGTTACATCACTGACTGTATAAATTAATAGTATCTTGTGTTTCTCGCTAGGAAGAAGTGTTGAGGAGTAAGGCCATATAAGCTATTGATTTATGAAATGTCAGAATTCAAGTACCTATCTTTTAGTCTCTGAAGCAGTGATCCCTTCTGCTCTCGAAAACTGTCTTTGTGGGTAATTTTGTAGGTAAACTACAAGGAAGCAATCTTAGTAAATTTTAAAGGAATTTCAGTTGTACTTTGGGAATATTTTAGTAGATCAAAAATGATTTATATTGAGTTTTTTTAGTAAAAATACCTTTTAAAATTATTCTTAGACCTATTGTCTGTTTTGATGCTTTCCATATTGCTTGATCTATTTCTAAATGATACTCAGTTTGGTGATACCCCTTGAGAAGTATATGGCACTTAATGTGTATTGTTCCCTAGAGGAATCATGAAAGAAAGAAAAGATGCAAATTTCCTCCTGGGATAAAATAGAAGATTAATTGAAGAGGGAAGAGCCTATAATTTAAGCTATAGTTAGTATTGGGAGAATAATGTAATATGTAACTTTCATTTTCTTGGTGATGTCTTCTTAAATACCAGTTATCACCAGCAGAGTTCATGCTTTTTATGCAGCAGCTTTTTATGGCCTGCATTTGTATTTTCATCTGATTGGTTTATAGACAATGATGTAAGTTTAAAATGAATAATCTTTTTTATGCATTATCTTCTTACTCTTGCTTTACTTGCTTCAGACTCATCATCAGTTAGCATTTGAATTCCATGTTAAGATTTTGAAAGAAATACTCCAACAAAAAATGAATTGTATTTTTGTTATAGTGATCCTGCTGCATGGATTACAAGCACTCTATCTCCATGCTTGGATAAACTCCATCAAAAGCACATTATCCTCCTATTTCTGTGGCCAGCTGCCTAATTGTATCTGCTGTAACCACACGCTGCTGGAACATGATACCAATGAAGAACAGAAATGATAAATTACTCCCTGCAGGTGATAGTGATAATGATAATTTTTAATTTCCTTCTTCCTCATAAGGTCTAGTCTGATCTCACTTCATTGGCTGCCATCCTGTTATATACACACACGATATCTCCTCTTTAAAGAAATACTCATCACACTAAAATACATGAGAAAGCAATTCATTTTCATTCCATGTCATTGTTCTTCAAATGAGCATGTATCATACTACTTTGTATGTATGGGATGAAAAAACAAAATGTAGCTTAAGACAGATTTTTTAAATGGTTCAGTGTACACAAGAAATGATTTGTGAAATCCACAAAGCCGAAACAAATAGCTCATTCTGAAACTCTTGTGATACTTCAGAATATTTAAGATGCACAATAAAGCTACATGTCTGTATTATTTTCCTATGTACTTCAGAGTAATCATGGAAGATTCTCACCAAATTATAAGCATGATCAAACTATCCCAGAAATTTACTGTATGCATATATTTTCCTTTCATTTTGTTTATGTCGTTATCACTGTTGTTCTTAATTACCATTAACTTTCTCTCATTCTTAGTGACTTTATACCTGTCTTTTTCCGCCTGTGGTATAAGGCAGTTAATTTTATTTATTTCATTGTGACCTGGCCTTTGCAAACTAACCTAGCTCCTATAGATACTTAATTTCAAAGCTTATTTCTCTCCTTAGCATTCCCCTTGCCCCTAATTAGAGATATATATGGAACAAAAGGGAAATTCATTCTGTGGCCAGGTCTTCCCATCTATCTGACCTTTTTTAAGCACATGTCAAGTTGTGCTCCAGTTATTTATTGCCATTGCCTGTTTGGCATCATTTTCAATTTCCTGTGCTGGTTGTTTATTCTTGTATTTGAATGACTTCCACAGAGAGTGAGTTCATTGAAATTAACATTTAAAACACCTAGAGATATCGTGTCAAAAGTGGTGGTAACAAGGAGGTTAAACTGTAATTGAAAAACAGTTGCATGTTTATATTCTGCAGCGAAATGAATAGTTTTGTCCCCAAATCATCTGACATATTTGACTGTTCATAACATCCTTGCAGAAATAAAAACAGTGATCATAGTTCAACTAGTTTATATGATGTTTCAAGTTAAAGGATTGTTTCCTCTCTTTTCCTAATCTCTATTTTAATTATCAAGGATCACTTATATATTTAAAAAGAAAAAGCTCTTAATAAAGAGGCACTCTAGGCATTGCTTGTATTAGAGGGTAAATACCATTTAGTTCTGTGATGAGTACATTATGTGCATGTGATTTTAAATCCCAGGTGAGTCATGTTTGCTGTGGAACTGATCTTAACACTACCCTTAAGCAAACATCATTAGGAAGGTAGATCTGCATGAAGAGTTGGAGATCCTATAATGTCCTTCTCAGGGAACTATGATATAGATATGTCTTCTATTTTTCTTTCTTATTTTATTTATTTGTCTTTGGGTTTATAAACTATTTGTTTTTTGGTTATGCTAAACTACCCAGTATTTCTTTCACTGTATTTTTGGGTATCTGTAGGAGGGTTAGTTTCTTTTTGAGAACTAAGTGTCATAGAAAATTATGTTTAGGGATTGAAAGACAATTCTAAAATGCCTTTATGTTCTCAGATCTTTTTTATTTTTTAACTTTTTGTAAACTTGTGTATCAGCCTCTTGTATTCATTAAGACCTATACTCCATGATTATAGTTCTGTAATGTTCTGTTATATTACCAGTCTGTTTTTTTTTTTTTAATCCAGAGTTAAATAGGCCATTTCTTTTCATATAGTTTACATATTTCAAACTCTGGTCGCATTTTCTGATAACGTTGTAACAGCTGCTTTTCAGCCCAAATTTGTTGTTTCCAGAAAAGGTTTTATTAGGTCACTGAAGTTTTTCTTTCTTCACTTCCATTTTTAGTAACATAGAGTATACAGCGTATGTATAACTTAAAGAATAATTATAAAGTAACCCTCTCCCTCTAGAACCCACTCACTAAAATCTTTAGAAGTCTTCATAATGTTTTCATATATACACTGTGTGCTTGCTCAGTTGTTCAGTCATGTCCGACTCTTTGCAGCCTCTGTCCATGGAATTATCTAGACAAGAATAGTGGTGTGAATTGCCATTTCCTACTCCAGGGGAATCTTCCCAACCAGGGATTGAACCTGCATCTCCTGCAACTGGCAGGCAGGTTCTTTATCACTAAGCCACCTGGAAAGCCCATCCCCATATATACACTATGTATAAAATAGGTAACTAATGAGAGCCTGCGAGATAGCAGAGGGAACTCTACTCAGTGCTCTGTGGAGACCTAAATGAGATGGAAATCCATAAAGAGGGGATATATGTATGCATGTAACTGTTTCAGTTTGCTGTATAGCAGAAGCAAATATAACATTGTAAAGCAACTATTCTTCAATAAAAATTAATACAAACCAATACAAATAAAATTTTTCATGTTTCAATGATTTTATAATAAAATATATATACATATAGAGGGTTTCAATAATTTCTATTACTGTTACTTTCCCATTTGTATCTTTTCTTCTCTACTTGCAGCTTTAGGGACTTCCCTGGTGGCTCAGACAGTAAAGTGTCTGCCTACAATGTGGAAGACCTGGGTTCGATGCCTGGGTTAGGAAGATCCTCTGGAGAAGGCAATGGCAACCCACTCCAGTACTCTTATCTGGAAAATCCCATGGACGGAGAAGCCTGTTAGTCTACAATCCATGGGGTCACAAAGTTTCAGACATGACTGAGTGACTAAACTTTCACTTTTGCTACTCTCCTCATCGGAAAATGTGTGTGTTAGTCGTTCAGTCATATCTAACTCTTTGTGATCTGTGGACTGTAGCCCACCAGGCTCCTCTATCCATGGAATTCTCCAGGCAAGAATACTGGAATCGGTGGCCATTCCCTTCTACAGGGGATCTTCCTGACCCAGGGATCAAACCCAGGTCTCTTGCATTGCAAGCAGATTCTTTACCATCTCAGTCACCAGGGAAGCCCTGGAAAATGTTATTTTTCTAGAATTACTATCTGGGGAAAACTTGTCATTCTTTAAATCAGTTTAGTTCCTTTTACGTGTTAGACACTGCCCTAGCCTTTGGGCTACAGAGAGGACTGATGTTTTTGAGAGTCACTAAGCAGATCCAACCAGTCCATTCTGAAGGAGATCAGCCCTGGGATTTCTTTGGAAGGAATGATGCTAAAGCTGAAACTCCAGTACTTTGGCCACCTCATGCGAAGAGTTGACTCATTGGAAAAGGCTTTAATGCTGGGAGGGATTGGGGGCAGGAGGAGAAGGGGGCGACAGAGGATGAGATGGCTGGATGGCATCACTGACTCGATGGGAGGTGAATCTGAGTGAACTCTGGGAGTTGGTGATGGACAGGGAGGCCTGGTGTGCTGCGATTCATGGGGTCGCAAAGAGTCGGACACGACTGAGCGACTGAACTGAAGAGAAATAATCAGAGATAACAACTGAATTGAATGCCTCTCCATGCAATGCTATGGATTATTTAGCTCAAGTCCTATTAAAATAACGTACCACAGTTCTTCACATTTGTGAGAAATGGATAAACATGAAGAATATCGATATTCCAAATCTATCCAAATCTATCTCTTACTTTCAATAGCTTAGTCAAATTTTTCCAGATAGTTATATATTCACATTTGTGTAACCCAGAATAAGTACCCCAAATAAATACATATAGTTCTTTTCACTTAATAGTATACTACAACTCTTTTTCCAAATCAGTAAATACTTATCTGTAGGTTTACTTTTGATGGCCAAATAATATTCTATTACTTGTAGATTTTGTGATTTATCAACTGATTACCTGTTGTTGAAAATTTGGGCTAAAATTGACATAGTTAAATCTTTGCAAGCATACTTAATAATTTCCTTAGAATAACTTTTTGGAAGTTTTGAATTACTGGATCAAACAGTATTACATTGTAAAAAATCTTAGTTGAGTGACCGAAAACAGAAAAGTACACAAGTCATAAGTATAATTTAACAAAATTACACAAAGTGATTTTTCCCTCATGTATATATACCCAGCATTCAACTTAAGAAACAGAATATTACTAGAAACCCAGGAGCCTACCATGTAACCCCTTCCAGTTACTATCCTTGTTGCAAGGATAACTCCTCTTCTGACTTGTAACACTATGAATTAAGTTTGCTGTTTTTGGATTTCTGTATATAAATTGAGTCATATCATGTGTGCTATTTTGCATCTGATTTCTTTTTGATATGTATTAGTTATTTTCCCTAGAAAAGTTATTTCATTTTATTTTCCCAGCATGAATGCTTCTTTCTCCACTAACTGTGAATAATATCATTTAAAAAACACAATCATGGAAAATTGTATCCAGTTGTCTTAGTTTACTTATTTTTTTCTAAGTAGGTGAAAGTTTTTTTAATATGTCTATTAATCATTTGTTTTTCTTTTGTAATTCTCTTGCTTTGTCTTTTGTTAGCTTCTTTTGATGCATTGCTGTTTTACTAATTTGTAGTAGCTTAGGGAGTTGACTCATTGGAAAAGACTCTGATGCTGAGAGGGACTGGGGGCAGGAGAAGGGGACAACAAAGGATGAGATGGCTAGATGGCATCACCAACTCGATGGACAAGAGTCTGGGTGAATTCCGGGAGTTGGTGATGGACAGGGAGGCCTGGAGTGCTGCAGTTCATGAGGTCGCAAAGAGTCGGACACAACTGAGCGACTGAACTGAGTGTACAAAGAACAGTGACCCTTTGTTATATGTATGGCAAATATTCTCTAATCTCTTGCTTATCTTTTAGTTTTGACACTAAACTTATGTTAAGATTCTGCCTTGCGTATGCTGCTTGAAGAGTCTTCTTTATTTGCAGACTTTATAGACATTATTTATTGTTTAGATTTCATTCTTCCTCCTACCCTCTAGCCCCTGCACTGATTTTTGTGCTTATGTGTGCTTACATTGAAAACCCCACTGGATGATGTTATAATTTTTGCCCTAAATAATCATAGGTATCAAAGAAATTCAGAGGGGGAACGTGGTGTTTTATAGTTATCCAACTGTTTGTCATTTCTGTTGTTTTCTCATTTTTGATATTTCAGGTTTCCTCCCAGTATAATTGCCTGTCAGCCTAAAGAACTTCCTTTAAAATGTCTTCTAAAAAGCCTGTTGTCAATGGATTCTTTAATTTTCCTTCACTTGGAACTATTTTTATCCTTCATTCTCTAAAGGATATTTTTCCTGGATATAGAATTTTAAAAGTGTTTTTTTTACCCTGTTCTATCATATTTTTCTTTTCAGTCTAGACCTCCAGTCAGATGTCTGTTAGCTCCATAGGTCCCCAAGTCTCTGGACATTTTATTTCAATCTTTTCCCCTTGTTTTTTAAAATTGGTTCATTTCAATTGGTTTCACTTCAAATTCACTGACTTTTTTCCCTGTGTCTTCTCCATTCTACAGTTCAGCCTAGGAAGTTTTTTGTTTCAGTTAATTGTGTTTTTCAGTTCTGAAATTCCCTTTAGGTTCTCTTTGTCATTTCTGTTTCTCCACTGAGACTCTCTCTTTTGATTTATTTCAGTGTGTCTCTGTTGTGGCTTTGCTGTTAACTCATACCAGCATAGTTATAGTTTCTGCTTTACGTCTTTGTCTGATAGTCCAGCATCTGGGTCATCTCAGCACTGACATCGGTTGACTGTTTCCTCTTGACAGTTGGTTCCATTTTCCTGGACTTTGTATGCTGAGTAGTATTGGATTGTATCCTGGATATTGTGGACTCTTTGCTGACTTATCATCATCTGGACCGTATTGATGTTTGGTTTTAACAGGCAGTCCAGTTAAAGTCAGAACGTAAGTTCTGTTAGCAGTGTCTCAGCAGGCAGTGGTTCAAACCTCATTTCTGTTCTCTAAGAGTATGCTGTTCTGTTTTGGAGTTCTCTCCTGCAGGAACACAGTTTAGGAATTGGTCTGAGACTTACATGGTTTTTTCTGTTTGACAGAATTATAAGTAGTATTTTGACTCTCTCTTGGTATCTGAAGCATAATGAACCTCAAGGTTAAATACTGAATTTGGTTTGGGCTCAATCTGGATTAACCCTGTGGAATCAGTAAAACTCCACGTTTTTAACAAAAGCGGGAAAGTACACAAATTAGCTTTATATGACTTTTTGATAATCAGTTTCTAATTTTTAACACTTTATAAGCTTTATTTAATGCCAGTTTTAAAATAGGTTGGGTCAAGCCTATCCCACTAGTGAAAGAAAAAGGAATGGNCTTTGAGTATATACCTAAAACATAAGTTTTATTTGAATGGTTTAATTTTTATTTTCAGAAACAAAATATGTAATATTTTAAAATTTCATTTATCTCATCACAAAAATAATCATACTACTTTGCTTTAAAATTGGATGAATTAAATCAGAAGAAATGAAATGAACTGGGTTTGTACAAACGAGGATGTGTCAGTTATTTATTTCTGTGTAGCAAACCACTCCAAAACTTAGTGGCTTGACGTCAAAATCATGTAGATTTATTTGTCTGTGTATCTATAGTCTGGATTGTTCTGCTGGTCTCTCCTGGGCTGTCTCACACTGCTGCAGCTGTATGAAGCGGCTGTATGAGACTCACATGCCACCATCTCAGTGGGAGAGTCTGGATGGGTAAGGGGCCGGATGAGCCTCACTCCATGTAGATTCTCACTTTTTGGTGGTCCAGCACTGTCATTTCTCCAATTGAGTATCTGATTAGCCTCGTTACCCTTATTATCTTGTTTATATGGGGGAAAGCCAAGTTACATTACTTTATTTTTTATTTATAACATCTTTTTTTTCTAGAGAAAATAGTGACCTGCCATTTGTTTAAGGGTGTCTGATCTTTGAAATGGGTTTCTTACTTGCCATCACTTAAAAGACCATGAAATCAATTGTTACGTGATAAGTTTAATAATTATTTATATTACTTCTTTTAAAAAACAGGCAATTGCTGGTTACTTCGATATATATTTTGAGAAGAATTGCCGCAACAAGGTAAGTATTTCATAACTAGGCAAGTATTTTATTTTTGTGCCCCAAGGTATTTGATCATAAGCATTTTGCTTTTGTAAGTAGTTGGAGCTTGTATTAGATGTAGTAAATTAATGTACCATGATATTAAAAATCTTGTACTTCATCAGACATTTTTGAACTCTACCAATGCAGGTTGTGTTTTCTACGGGCCCACTGAGCACCAAAACACACTGGAAACAAACAATATTTCTATTGGAAAAGCCATTTTCAGTTAAAGCAGGTAAGAAAGAAAGAGGGGTGGGTGTCTTATTCATTTTGAAATAAACAGTATTCATCCAGTCTACAACCACTTTTTCTCTGCCCACTGTATTTGAAGCAATATAGCATACTAAGGTAAGGAGTTCTTAAGAGTTTACCATGTACATAAAGTTTAGGTGGCATATCATTTCATTATAGAAGTAAGTTAAAACTTTTATTTGAATCTGATGTCTGCCAGTTACAACATATGTGCCATTATGTAGCTCTTACATTGAGTACTACACAGTAATTCAGAAAATTTTTCATTAAGCATTAACTAGTATATAGTAAGTTGAAACTATAACTAAAAGAAAATATTTTAATTTCCCAAGTGACTAAACAGAAATATCACCAATAGAAGTAAAGTGTAAATTAAAAGAGACTGTCATTCAGTGGTTATTATATTCAAAATCTATTTGTTTAGAATGCTCTCCACTGGGTCCACCTCCTCAGATCTTGCATAGTGTTTAAAGGCTGATCTGATGCTTTGTTCCTTTGTTTTACATCTCGTTATAAGCACCTGTAGTTCTTATATATCTACACATTTAACACCAAAAGTTAGAATTTGATTATGGAATCTTTTTTTTTTTTAACTGCTTTTTACATGTATGTCTTGTCCTGTCTTCACTGAAAGCCTCTTGACTGTGGGAAAACTGAATGTATACCAAACTTCAGTGCAGAGATACTCAACATCAGATTATTTGTGTGTCTCTTAAAAGCAACATTGAGCAAAGATTTGCAGAAGGATTCCTAAAATATATGATTTTGATTTATACGAAGTTTTAAAAACATGTAAAACAACAGTCTGTACAAACACATAGTAGATTAAGAAGCAACACTTACGATAACCACTGAATTCATCGACGTGGTCACCTCTAGAGGAGGATAGAAATAAGATTGCAGAAAGGGGCTTTAGTGCCATATATCTGAACTATTTCTTTAAAAAACTGAAGGAACTGTGCAGAATGTCAAGATTTGACAGAACCGAGTAAGTGGTCATTATATCATTCTCCATTTTTAAAATATTTCTTAAAATTGTAATATAGTTTTGATTTCACTATTGAAGCGTAAAGGAATTTAGTAGATGCAGATAAACACCATTAGAGTAAAGCAGCGCTGTGTTGTCATTCTTTCACTTTGAGGTTGTAATGCTATGGAAATAAAACTTTGATGGTGTCATTTTCTCTTTCTCTGGAAAGCTATAGCACAGCAAAACTGAATTGAAGCAAAGACATCTTCACTTATGTTTCTTTGCTTTTGTTTAGCTCTGGTATTTGGATTAACTTTGGGAAAATTGAAAATACTGCTTTTTCCCTCACTGTAACCATTTGTTGTCTTACTACTAGAATTCTAAAGGCAATACTAATTCTTTCATGTTTTAATCTTGAGAGAGATTTAAGATAGCCTTTGAATTTTCTCCTACCTAATTGCAACACAATATTATTTATATCTAGTGAAATTTTGAAATCCTAACTGTTCTTTACACAGTAATCCTTCGAGTAATTGATTTCTCAGAATACTGTGAAGAAGATATATGATTCTAATGTTGCCCTGTGGCACCATCTACATTCTATATTTATTTTATTGCCATTGTGTGTATTTACATTTAAATAGTAAGTCCAATAGGCTTCCCTAAAAGAGTACAACCTGAGGAAAGTTTGTGAAAACAAAATTTCAAAGAAAGGAAGAAAATAGCATTCTCAGTTACAAGAATTTTTTTTTTTTACTCTACTAATCATTAGCTCTGATGGTATTACTGATAAACAGAAGCCAGAAGCCGTGGGGCAGAGTATTGGGATAGAAGCTAGTCAGAAAAAAGAGCTCTAGGGACCTCTGTATCAATATTGAACGTGTGGATAATTGTATTAAATATAAATGGTCCATACATCTAGAAGATGAAATTTCATTCAGTGCTAAAAAGAAATGAACTATCAACCTGTGAAAAAACATGGAGGAGTCTTAAACCCATATTACTGAGTGAAAGAAGCTAACCACTTAAAGAAATAACACCAACTCTACACAGTCTCTTCCAGAAAATAGAAAAGAACGGATTTTATGAGGGCAGTATTTCTTTGATATCAAAAATTAGACAAAGATAGTACAAGAACAACTATAGACCAGTGTCCCTCATGAATAAATCCTCAACAAAATAGTAGCAAATTGAATCCAATGATGTATAAAAAGAAAATACACTGTGACCAAATGGGTTTTATTCCAAGAATTCCAGGCCGATTCAGTATTTTAAAATTATATAATGTAGTCCACAATGCTAGCAGTCTAAAGAAGAAAAGCTACATGATCGTATCAGTGGATGCAGAAAAAAAAAGTTTGACAAAGTGTAATATCAATTCATGACAAATACAGCAAACTAGAAATAAAAGAGAGCTTCATCATCTTGACAGAAGGCATCCATATAGCCTGTCGCTAGCATCACGCTGGATAAAGAAAGACTAAGCTTGAGACAAGGCCATGGTGTCTACTTGCTCCACTCCTACACTGTTTTTTGGGTTTTTTTTTTCCAGAATTTAATTGGAGGATAATTACTGTACAGTATGGTGATGGTTTTTTCCATGTATCAGTATGAATCGGCCATAGGTAATACATGTGTTCCCTCCATCCTGAACCCCCTCCTGCCTCCCTCCCTACCCTATCCCTCTATGTTGTCACAGAGCACCAGTTTTGGCTGCCCTGCTTCACGCATCAAACTCGCACTGATTATCTGTTTTACATATGACAGTATATATGTTTGAATGCTAGTCTCTCAAATCATCCCACCTTCTCCTTTTCCCACTGAGTCCAAAAGTCTCTTCTTTACATCTGGGTCTCCTTTGCTGCCGTTTATGTAGGATCATTGGTACCATCTTTCTAGATTCCGTATATATGCGTCAATGTGCAGTATTTGTCTTTCTCTTTCTGACTTACTTCACTCTGTATAATAGGCTCTGGGTTCATCCACCTCATTAGAACTGACTCAAATATGTTCCTTTTTATAAAGGCTGAGTAATATTCCGTTGTGTATATATACCACAACTTACTTAGCCATTCATCTGCTGATGGACATGTAGGTTGCCTCCATATCCTAGCTGTTGTAAATAGTGCTGCATTGAACATTCAGGTACATGTGTCTTTTTCAGTTCTGGTTTCCTTAGAGTATATGTGCAGAAATGGGATTGCTGGGTCATATGGTAGTTTTATTCCTAGTTTTTTTTTAAAGAATCTTCCTACTGTTCTCCATAGTGGTTGTATCAGTTTGCATTCCCACAAACAGTTTAACAAGGTTCCCTTTTCTCCACACCCTCTCCAGCATTTGTTATTTGTAGACTTTTTGATGGTGGCCATTCTGACTGGTGTGAGATGATACCTCATTGTGGTTTTGATTTGCATTTCTCTAATAATAAGTGATGTTGAGCATCTTTTCATTTGTTTATTAGCCTAAGCAAAAATTAGACAAAGATGGTATAAGAAAATTAAACTGCAGACCAGTGTCCCTCAGGAATAAATCCTCAACGAAATAGTAGCAAATTGAATCCAGTGATGTGTAACAAGAAAATACACCGTGACCACAATGTTGATGTCCGCACTCCTGTGCTTTTAACTGGAAGTCTTAGCCAGTGCAATAAGAAACGAAAAAGAATTAAAAACCACTGGGAACGAAGAAATAAAGCTGTTATTATTTATAGATATTGTATACATAGAAAATTCTAGGAAATCTACCAAAAAAAAAGTACAGAGCTAGTAAATGCATTTAGCAAGAGAGAAGTTAATGTGCTGATTCTAAAATTTATATACAAACAATCTAGACTATTGTAGCCAATTTTAAGAACCGTATTTTACTTCTTACACTATGTAAATTCTCAACTTGAAAATTATATTAACACAAGCAGTATAGTATTGACATATAAAAGATGGATATATAGACTAATACACTGATAGAAAATCCAGAAATAGCCTCATTTTTGTATAGTCAATTAAGTTTTTTCAAAGGGCCAGTATAAATTTAATTGGAAAAGTATAGTCTTCTCAGAAAATTATGTTAGAACAGCTGAATATTCATAAAGGAAAATAATGACTCTTCTTATCTGACACCAAATATATAAAAACTGACTTTAAATGGATAATAGATGTAAACATAAAAGCTTAAAACTGAAATTTCTAGATGATAACATAAGAGAGCATCTTGATACTTGAGGTAGGTGAAAGTTTACAAAAGTGAAATATTAAGTAAAACTCATTGAACTGCAATTTTACATGTTATAGTGTTATTATATATAAACTACACCTTAATAAAGTGAAGGTGAGGGTGCAATGATTTGAGAAAAAAGCACTGAAACATGTATATTATCATCTGTGCAATAGGTCGTCAGTCTATGTTTGATGCATGATACAGGGTTGGGATGACCTGTATGGGATGACCCTGAGGGATGGGAGGCGGGGGCGGTGAGAAAGGGGTTCGGAATGGGGAATACATGTACACCCATGGCTGATTCATGTCACTGTATGGCAAAAACCACTACAATATTGTAATTAGCTTCCAATTAAAATTAATTAGTTAAAAAAATTTTTTTAAAAAGCCCTCACTGGACCCTCAGTATATCCAGGATAAAATCCAGATTCTTTACCATGACCTTTACAGTCTGACCATTTTTCATCTTTTCCAGCCCTGACCTGTCAGAACCCCACAGAAGCCATCATATGCTCCAGCTGTACTGCTCATTTTTTAGCTAGTTTTCCTGTCTTTTCTTCCTCATTGCCTTTATCTGAGATACTTTTCTACCTAGGAAACTACTTTGACCTCTTTCACTTGATGAATTACACTTTTCCCTTTATAACCCAGCTTATTTCTGTACATCTTTCCTCATTGTCTTAAAAAGTTAACTGTTCTGTTATTTTTTTCTCCCAGATCAATTCATACGTATATCTGTGTTATAACATACCAGTGTGCTCTGATAAGGGGTTCTCATAGATGAGTTATTTGCCCCTCTCACTTCTTTTTTATCTGGTGCAGTATTTGGCATGTCATAAATACCCTCCTGAATGAATGGATATGTACAGTAATACGCATTGTCATTGAAATATAACTTATTTCATCACCGTGGGTGACACATACCAAGGGCATTTATCTAGTTGCTGTATTTGGTTGCCCCATTTTGTCAACTCTGATGTTCTCCGAAATTGTGGCATGGCTGAGGAGAGAATTGTTGAGTCGAAAAATAGCTTGAGTCAAAAACTATTTTTTGACTTAATATGGTGTACAATTTTTAGATAAATAAAGCCAAGCGTCTAATCATGACAGTTTGCTGTGCACGTAAAGTTTATTTTACTGTCCAGATAGTAATGTGACAAGATATTTTTTAACAAAATATTGTGAACATACCTATATAGTTTTTCCATGCAACTTGTGTGTGTGTGTGTGTGTGTGTATGTGTACATGTTAATATTTTGAATAATGATAAGTCTTTTTTTGGTAATGGTAAATCTACCATTGGACTTCCCTGCCAGCTCAGTGGTAAAGAATCCACCTGACAATGCAGAAGACATGGGTTTGATCCCTGGGTCGGGAAGATCCCTTGGAAAAGGAAATGGCAACCCACTCTAGTATTCTTGCCTGGGAAATCCCATGGACAGTGGAGCCTGGCAGGCTGTAGTCTGTGGAGTCACAAAGAGTTGAACACAACTTATCTACTAAACAACAACAAAATCTACCATTGGGGGCAGCCAGGATATTTGGAAAGCAAAGAAAAAGACAGTGTGAATAGGAAGTTTCTCAGAATAGGAATTTTACATTTGACCAAAAGCACAAGATAACTTCAAGATGATGAACCTAATGTGTTTTTACTTTGGTGTGGGATTTTGTTTGTTGTTGTTATTGTTATTTTCACAACATAGTTCTAACAATAGTTTCCAAAGAAATACTCTACAACATTTGAGCATTTCCAGCATTTTGGGAGTTAGAGACCAGCCTCTCAGAATGAATACTTTTAAAGGATTTAAAGGTCACTTTTAAAGTTTAAATTCAGAGTGGTTTTTTTCCCCTTTTTTCTTTAAAAAATAATGTGCAATTTTATTGTACAAATTTATGTGACAGTATTTATTTTAAAGATCCAGATTTTTTTCTTGTGGTTTGGCTTTGAAAAATATTATTAAAATCATAACTATTTAGTTCTCTTTATGTGTTATTAGTAAGCTTTTATGTGATGGAGAATCCTTTTTTTTTCTTTTCATTTTTTTAACTCTAAGCTTTGGTAGTGATAATATTGATTTTTATTTATCCCCCTTGTGGGGAATGAAATTTTATTGCTCTGGAAGAAACTAATTTGAAAAAACCACTAGGACCGAATTGAAATGAAATCAGTTTTGTTCTTGATTGAACTGCAGTGCTGCTTTGTGATATACTAATAGCCGTCTGCTGATGATAATAACAAGGTGATACAGCTCAGCTGCACAGAGACTGTCCTTTGCAGCTCTCACCAGTTTACACACTTAACAACATCAGTCACTTTATATCTATTTGACACTGATTAATTACTCCTATCTCTACTGCATTATAGCCGTTACCTTGGCACTTTAGCCAGGCTTGAACAATTGAAGTGGGTGCAGCAGTGTGAACTGTGGATTTATTACTGGGACCCTTCATGCTGTATAATTAACTTAAATAAGTATTGTTTTGCATCTCCATTTTAAAATTAAGATTACAAAATAACTATTACAGCAAGAGTTATTTTGTTTGTGTTTTGTTTTAAAACATGAAAATTACAATATCCGCTTATAAGACAGTGTTAAGACTTTTTAATTACTCAAATATTTTATTTAATATTGATGCTGAAAATTTTTTTTCTGTGAAAATTTAACAAAATTATCTTACTTGTACATGTTGAGCTGTATTTTAAGTTAAGGGATACATAAACCTCTTAAATACATTCTTCTTTTTTAACATATTTTTTAAACTTGAAATGCAGTATTTGATAGCCTGCTTTATAGGCACCAGGGAACATTTCCATTTTGACCCTACACTAAGGATCGACTAGGACATTTATAAACAAGCCAAGTTAACATTTTTAACATGTCTAAAGCCACTTAAAGAGCAATTACCCTTAGGGCACATCAACAAGAAAATCACTGAGTTAAATAAAGTGCTCAAAGAATCTTTTTAGATGGTGGTTAAACATTTGAAATAATAGCATCACTACTGATAATCACCAAAAAGCAAATCAGAGCAGTCAGATACTGGTGGTGGTTTGTTACCGGTTTCTTTCCTTCTTTTTTTGTTGTTGCTTGGATTCTAATAACAGCCAAATTTTGGTGAAGATGGCTGGAATGTAAAAATGGAACACATTTTATGCCTTTTTAAAGTATCTTGCTTTATAGAATTTGTTTCATTTTTGTATAAACAAATCATCAACCTTTTCCTTTTGGTTTCTAACTTTTTTTCCATACTAAGAAATATTGTTACTATATTTATACATTTCTGTTGACTCCTTTCTTTGCTCAGTGATGTAAAATGCCCCAATTAGAATGTACTGAGCCTCTATAATCAATCTTTATTCCATTTATCTATGAATTTATTCCTAAGCCATCACATTTTTAAAAACACTTTATTCTGTATTTACATAGAGTAAAAATTGATGGATTTTATTTATACAGTTTAATAAATTTTGGTAAATGTATGTTCCACTCTATTCAGTTCAGTTCAGTCTCTCAGTCGTGTCCGACACTTTGTGACCCCGTGAACCGAGGCACGCCAGGCCTCCCTGTCCATCACTAACTCCCAGAGTTCACTCCAACCCATGTCCATTGTGTCAGTGATGCCATCCAGCCATCTCATCCTCTGTCGTCCCCTCCTCCTCCTGCCCTCAGTCTTTCCCAGCATCAGGGTATTTTCAGATGAGTCAGCTCTCTGCATCAGGTGGCCAAAGTATTGAAGTTTCAGCTTCAATATCAGTCCCTCCAATGAACACCCAGGACTGATTTCCTTTAGGATGGACTGGTTGAATCTCCTTGCAGTCCAAGGGACTCGGCAAGAGTCTTCTCCAGCACCACAGTTCAAAAGCATCAATTCTTCGGCATTTAGCTTTCTTCACAGTCCAACTCTCATATCCATACCTGACTACTGGAAAACTCATAGCCTTGACTACACAGACCTTTGTTGGCAAAGTAATGTCTCTGCTTTTTAATATGCTGTCTATGTTGGTCATAACTTGCCTTCCAAGGAGCAAGCATCTTTTAATTTCATGGCTGCAGTCACCATTTGCAGTGATTTTGGAGCCCCCAAAAATAGTCAGCCATGGTTTCCACTGTTTCCCCATTTATTTCCCATGAAGTGATGGGACCGGATGCCATGATCTTAGTTTTCTGAATGTTGAGCTTTAACCAACTTTTTCACTCTCCTCTTTCACTTTCATAAAGAGCTCTGTAGTTCCTCTTCACTTCCTGCCATAAGGGTGGTGTCATCTGCATATCTGAGGTTATTGATGTTTCTCCTGGCAATCTTGATTCCAGCTTGTGCTTCCTCCAGCCCAGCGTTTCTCATGCTGTCCTCTGCATCTAAGTTAAATAAGCAGGGTGACAGTATACAGCCTTGATGCACTCCTTTTCCTATCTGGAACCAGTCTGGTGTTCCATGTCCAGGTCTAACTGTTGCTTCCTGGCCTGCACGCAGGTTCTCACGAGGCAGGCCAGGTGTCTGGGATTCCCGTCTCTTGCGGGATACAGAGTCCGTGCTTCACCCTGAAAAGTCCCCTTGTTGATCCCGTGTGCAGGTAGTCATCCCCGTCTTCAGTTTTCGTTCCGGACAACCAGTGGTCTGCTTTCTGTCACTACGTCTTATATTACTATTGATAATAGTAAGGCATTAGTATTCTTTAGAATTGTATATCAAAGTTATTATACGGAACATACTCCAGCTTCTTTGCTTTTAACATAAAGTGCGTCTGTAATCAGTAATTTGCTCCTTTTTATTGCCAAGTAGTGTTCCTTTGTGTGGACTTACTGTAAGTAGGCTTTCACTTGCTGATAGACTTTTGGATTGTTTTCAGTTAGGCACCATTATGGGTAAAATTAATATGAACATTCTTGCAAAAGTTTTTGTGTGAACATATGTTTTCATTTCTCCTAGGCAGATACCTAGGGGTGGAATTATTAGGTCTTCTGATAAATAAATGCTTCATAAGAAGCTGGCAAACTTTTTCACAATGACTATAGTATTCAAGGTTCCTACACTGTTGTGGGTTTGTTTGCTCCACATCTTTGTCTACACTTATATAAAAGGGCAGTTGTTTTAATATGAGGTTTACCATGTGATTGTGTTGTAAGTGTATGTAGCGACAGCTGTGTTTTTAATTTGCGTTTACCTCGTGACTAATGATGTTGAGCATCTTCTCATATGTTCATTGGTCATTTGTATGTCTTCTTCGGTGAGGTTTCTTTTAAGATCTTTTGCTCAATTTTTGGTTGGGTTGTCATCTTACTGGGTTATAAGAATCTTAATAAGGTACAAGTTGTTTGTCCGATATATGCATTGCTGATATTTCTATCTCAATCCTAGTTTGTCCTTTCATTTTCTTAAGGTCTTTTGAACTTTGTGCTATTGTGGCCTAAGTTAAGAAACCTTTGCTACTCTTAACATCACAGCTTTTCCTATATGGGTTTTTTTTAAAGCTTTATATTTTTGCCTATACATTTAGGATTATAAACCATTTCATGTTGATTTTAAAAGTAATATTCATCTTTTTCCAAATTTATATTAGGTTGTTTCATCATCATTTCTTGAAATGATATTTCTTTTCCCATTTAATTACCTTGGCTCTTTTGTCAGAAATTAATTAACCATGTATGCATGTCTGTTTCTGAACTTTGTTTCCTTGATCTGTGTGTCTTTTCTTACGCCAGTAAGACACTGTAAGATAATAGAAATCCTCCTGCTTGATTCTGTTCTTTCACTGTTCTGGGCTCTTTAAATTTGCATATGTGTTTTCAAGTCAACTTAAATTCTACCCAAATAAAACAGTCCTGCTGGGATTTTGATTGAGACCATGTTGAATCTATAGATTACTTAGGGGAGAATTGACATCTTAAAACAGTATTGAGTGTCATCCACAAACAAAATGTCTCATTTACTTAGATCATCTTTAGCAGTGTTTCATAATTTGATATAACTAAATGATGCATATATGTTGTTACATTTATCTCAAGAATTATATGCTTTTTCAATGCTATTATAAATGGTATTGTTTTTATTTCAGTTTCTCATTCTTCATTGCTCATGTATAGAAATGCAATTAATTTTTTATATTGATCTTATGTCCTGAGATTGCTAAACCTTCTGAGAGTTTTAGTAGCTGTTTTCTTTTATTTTTTTGCATAGTGCTTAAGAATTTTCTAAGTGTAAGACCATATGGTCTGCAAATAAAGACCATTTTTACCATTTTTTCCCCCAATCTATATTTTTTTCTTCCTCTGCATCTTAATGCCCTGAGTAGGACATCCAATAGAATACTAATTAGAGGCAGTCAGAATGAAGATCCTTACTTCAGTCCCAGTCTTAGAAAGAAACCATTCAGTTTTTCACGGTTAATAATGATGTTATCTATAGTTCCTCATTGATTTTCTTTGTCAGGTTAAAGAAGTTTCCTTCTATTCCTAGCTTGCTGAAAGTTGTTAGAAATTAACTTTGTCAGAGGCGTGGCAACCCACTCCAGTACTCTTGCCTGGCAAATCCCATGGATGGAGGAGCCTGGTAGGCTGCAGTCCATGAGGTCGCTAGGAGTCAGACACAACTGAGCGACTTCACTTTCACTTTTCACTTTCATGCATTGGAGAAGGAAATGGCAACCCACTCCAGTGTTCTTGCCTGGAGAATCCCAGAGACGGGGGAGCCTGGTGGGCTGCTGTCTCTGGGGTCAGCACGACTGAAGCAACGCAGCAGCAGCAGCAGCAGCAGAAGCTTTTTCTACATTAGTGTGATGTAGTCATGTTTTTTTCTCTTTTGTTCAAAGAATTTTTGAATCTTTGTTCATGAGGGATATAGATCCCTGTAGTTTTCTTCAAATAACTTTATCTAATTTTGGTATAAGGATAGTGCTGCCCTTAAAAGATGAATTGGGGAGTATTCCTTCCTCTGTTTTTAATACATTTGTTGTTATTTTTCCTTAACCGTTGGATAGAATTCCCCCAGTGAAGACATTTGTGTCTGTCTTCTTTTTCTAATATAAGCATTTAAAGTTAACAGTTTTTCATCTAAGCAGTTTTGTAGTTATAGGCCATTCTGTTGGTTTCATAATCATTCAAATCAAAATGTCATCTAATTTTCTTCTTGATTTTTATTTTGATTTATGAAATTTTTTTTTCACCACATGGCATGTGGTATTTTAGTTCCCTGACTAAGGATTGAACACGTACGCCATGTAGTAGAAGCATGGAGTCTTACCCACTGGACCACCAGGGAAGTCCCTGATTTATGGAATATTTAGAAACCTGTTGTTTAATTTCTAAATATTTTGGGATTTACTGATTTTTACTTTCATTCTGTTTTGGTCAGAGAACATAATCTATATGATGTCTATATGTTTAAACGTATTAAGATTTGTATCTGTTAAATAAGTTTTCAAAAGGAAAAAACATCTTTTATTTACCAAATACTTACTATAGTCTAGCTCCGTTTATTCCTTTGTGTAGATTCAGGTGTCTTTTTGGTGTCATTTTCCTCCTGTCTAAAGAACTTCCTTAAACATTCTTATAGTGCAGGCCTCCCGGAAAAGAATGCTTTTGTTTCTTTGAAAAAAATAAAAAATAAAAACTTGTTCTTAGTTTTCATTTTTTTTAAGGATTTTTGCTAGATATCAAATTCTTAATAGGTTTTCTTTCATCACTTCAAACATATGTCTAGCTGATGAAAATTTTGAGGTCGCTCTTTTCTCTCTTATATGTAATGTCTTCTTTTTCTTCCTCTGGAAGTTTTAAAGATTATTGTTTTTATCACTGGTTTTCAGGAATTTAATTAAGATATGCCTAAATGTGTTTTTGTTATTGCTGTAAGGTTTTTTTTTTCCTGCTTATAAGCCTCAATTTGCAGCTATTTAAAAATCTAGGCATTTTAAATGAATGTCAGACACTAGAAATGTTGTTTTGCTGAATGTTTGGATTTTGGTTATTTTCTTTTAAAAGCATTGAAGTTTTCTTACGCAGACAGTTAAGTTATTTAAAGATTACCTTGATCTTTATCAAAAAAAATGTTTTAAGGTTTTGTTGAGGAGCACAGGTGTTGACTTTACTCTTAGGGGAGTTTAACGCTAAAATGTAACCTGGAGTCTCTAGTGAATCATCCTAAGTATTCAACAGTCTTCTTCTATTCTGGCTGCTTTAGTCCTCAGATAATTTGTCCCTTTCTTGTTGTTCATTCATTCAGTCATGTCCGACTCTGCGACCCCATGGACTGCAGCTCACCATGCTTCCCTCACCTTTGCTATCTCCTGAAGTTTGCTCAAACTCGTATCCATTGAGTCAGTGATGCCATCCAACCATCTCATCCTCTGTCGCCCCCTTCTCCTCATGCCGTCAATCTTTCCCAGCATCAAGGTCTTTTCCAAGGAGTCAGTCCTTCGTGTCAGGTGGCCAAAGTATTGGAGCTTCAGCATCAGTCCTCCCAATCGGTGTTCAGGATTAATTTCCTTTAGGATTGACTGGTTTGTTCTCCTTGCAGTCCAAGGGACTCTCAAGAGCCTTCTCTAGCACCACAATTCAAAAGCACCAATTCTTCAGCACGCAGCCTTTATGGTCCAACTCTCACATCTGTACATGACTACTGGAAAAACCATTAACTTTGACTATAGGGACCTTTGTTGGCAAAGTAACATCTCTGCTTTTTGATACGCTGTCTAGGTTTGTTATAGCTTTTCTTCCAAGGAGCAAACGTCTTTTAATTTCATGGGTGCAGTGACCCACCATCCACAGTGATTGGAGTCCAAAAAAACAAAATCTGACACTGCTTCCATTCTTTTCCCCATCTATTTGACATGAAGTGATGGGACCAGATGCCATGATCTTCATTTTTTGAATATTGAGTTTTAAGGCAGTTTTTTCACACTTTTCTTTCACTTTCATCAAGAGACTCTTTAGTTCCTCTTTGCTTTCTGCCATAAGGGTGATGTCATCTGCATATCTAAGGTTGTTGATATTTCTCCCAGCAATCTTTGCCAGCTTCTGCTTCATCTAGCCCTGCATTTCGCATGATACTCTGCAAGAAAGTGAAATAAGTGACAATATGTAGCCTTGATGTATTCCTTTCCCGATTTTGAACCAGTCCATTGTTCCATATCTGATTCTAACTGTTGCTTCTTGACCTGCATACAGGTTTCTCAGGAGGCAGTTATGGTGGTGTATGTATTCTCATCTCTTTAAGAATTTCCAGTTTATGACTGTGGTCCACACAGTCAAAGTATAGTCAGTGAAGCAGAAGTAGATATTTTTCTGGAATTCTCATGCTTTTTCTGTGATCCAACGGATGTTGGCAATTGATCTGTGGTTCCTCTGCCTTTTCTAAATCCAGCTTGTACATCTAGATAATAACTCAGTTCACATACAGTTGAAGCCTAGCTTGAAGGATTTTGAGCATTACCTTGCTAGCATGTGAATTAATTATTGTGAAACCTTGCCTTTTACTGCCTTCCAACCATCCCCAGTCCTCTGTGCTAGCACACCCTGTTAGACTTGTTGCATAATTGTCAGTACCTCTATTTTCTTCGCCCTGAACTGTGAACACTTTGAGGTCAGGGACCACGTCTTTTTTATAATATGCCCAGGACATACCTCAGGGCCTCATATTGAAGAGTCCAATAAACAGTCCCCAGCCCTGCAGTGACCACTGTAGTTATGCTTTTTCACAAGCATTTGACACCCATGCTAGCTAAGTTAGATCTGCTTTCTTCAAAAATTAAACATAAAATTGTCCTGAAAATTTTTAAGTTAAAAAAAAAGTGAAACATCTTACAACAAAAAAGTATCAATTCTAAGTGTACCATGTTGCTTTTCTGCTGCACTGTATTCCTTGAATTCTGAAACCCAATTTTTGCCTTTCTTCTTTAGGTGAAGCCTTGAAAGGAAAGATCACAGTGCACAAGAATAAGAAAGATCCACGTTCTCTCATTGTGACCCTCACATTGAACAATACTACTCAAACTTATGGTCTCCAGTAAAAAGGCTACAAAAGCGCCAACTAATCTGCGGCTTTTATGGTCGGGGAGGGGCGGGCAGTAGGGGAGGAAGCTCATGTGAACACATGGATGTTGAGTCTTTGAATCTGGTAATTCAGCTACAGAGGGAACTGATCCTCGTGATCCACCTCTGTAATCACATTCTTGAAAGTCGGGTCAGTGAGCTTTATCAAAATGTAATCCCTGCATTGAGTTCAGCTGTACTGAAAGTCATTCAAATTGGCCTAAATTTGGAACAGAGGTATAATCTTTTGTTGTTTTTAATAATTTTCTTACTATAAATTTTAAACACTAGTAATTGTTATTTGGATAATGTTTTATGAAACTAGTAACTGTACACAAGGTATTACACATTTTATTGAAAATTTGCTTTCTAAGAAATAGTTTTAATTGTATCTGCTAGAATATCAGGATATAATATAGAGCAAGTGTAAGGGACTAAAATGTGGAAAAGAGACCACACAAACTGTATTTGAAGACAGCTTAGTTGATTGTTGTATATAATTCTGTTCCCATTTTTTAGCTGCTTCTCTCTTTGCAAATATGCTTTAGTCATATAGTTTTCTACTACTGCCCAGGACCTCTAGTTTCAATGCATTTGCCCTAGATTTCAAAAAATTTTTAAAGATTGGGATAAATATGTTTTTATTTACTAATACATTTTTCAAACTAGATTAATGTACAAAGTTAAACATGTAACTGTTAATATACTTTTATCACTCTATACAATTGTGTCATTTACAATTATTGACCCAGTTTGAAATACAGAAAACATTCAAATAAACATATACAACAGCCATTAATATTATAAAGTGACATTTCCAGATACCAAAGCTGTTTACAAAATTAGAAACATTTAAAACAAGTCTTAGCAAAGGAATCGTTTTTATGAAAATCGGAATTTTAAGGAGAGGTGGATCACATGGTTCATTTCCACAACAAGACACTCACAAAGCAGCATAGCGTTGTGTAGAGAAGCATGAGTTCTGGAGCCAGCTCAAGCCTGGGCTGCAGCTCTTACTTGCTGTGTGATCCTAGGTTCCTTAACCTCTCTCTCCCTCCATAAATGTGCCAATTCATGATACATTTCAACTACTGAAATGTATCCATTTCAACTGATCCATTTCAACAACCTCTATGTGCCTGGCTCATAGAAAACACTTAGTCCATGCTCAGTGATACCATCATCATCATACAGTCAAGGACTGAATTGTCAACCTTATGAGATGCTACTGTAGTGTGTGAGTGAGTGGGAAGATTACAAGAGAATTTTATATTTATTTAGCAAAAAAATGCATCAGAAAGAAGCTGTCTTTTGGTCTTCAGTAGAAAACTGGAGTTCCAGCAATAGGAAAAATAGCCCCATCAAACGATGGTAATTCAGACCTTAATGTCAGTCTTCCTTCTTCATAAGCATGGTTTCTTTTTTCACTGAGCCAAACTAGTCAGCTTGTTTTCACCATGGTTTGGATTCTGGCCACTACTGGAAATGTGTACTGTTGCTAATACAGCTCAAAATATTTTAAATTTCTGTCTGGGGTGTTTCATGCAGCAATTTGAGTAATGGGATGATGAATCAAAAGTAAAAAGATTTACAGTTAATTTAAAAAAATGTTTAATAGCATATAATTACTTTACAATGTTGTGTTAGTTTCTGCTGTACAACAACGTGAATCAGCTATATATATATATATATATATATATATATATATATATGTATGTCTGTCTTCTCCCTCCTGAACCTCCTTTCCGCCCCCCATCCCCCTCTGGGCCATCACAGAGCCCCGAGCTGAGCTCCTGGTACTTATACAGCAGCTTCCCACTAGCTATCTAGTGGTAGTATATATATGTCAGATTTACCCTATATGAAGATTTACCATTAAATTTTTAAAGTAACTGAAGAACATTTAATTTTTTTTTGTTTTTTCTTTCTTAACAAGTAGTTTTTACTATTTAAAAAAGTACTTCTCAAAAATGATTTCTCATTAAAAGTCTTGTTTGATTTTCACGGAGTTTTCAGCCAGTGTCTCTTTTGATATTCTCCTCCTGGTAGCTCTCCAGGCTGGAACATTCTAATTTGTGTACCTAAACATTTTCTGAGATGTGAGAGTCTGAATATTAGCTCTTTGGTTAGAATTTCAGCCATTAAACTGCTATAGAAAATAACTACTTCATAGCTGTTTATAGTGATAAATACAGCATTCTTTCCTGCTGTGGCAGATGGGCATTTAGGGATAGCAGTTTGCTCTATCCCAAAAGTCTTATTCCCATTAAGAAAATACATTTTTCTCCTATTTTCCTTTGTGAAAACTAATGTTATAATGTGTGGGGTTCATCCAAGGTTAATAGTCATCTCTGGTAGAGCAGTATTTTCTAAACAGAGCATTTTGGAAGCAGTGTTCCAAGAAAACAGAACTGCAGGTGTACAGCATTGCATAGACAAGGTGGTCCAGTGAGTAGCCCTAAATGCTAGGAACACACTTCAGAGTGAATCAGGGAGCTGTCAGATATCTTTGAAATAATTCCTCTTTGTGAAGGTGAGTAAGTAAGACTGCTTAAATGTTGAGTTTTTTTCTTTCTTATCACTTAATCTAAATTATAGTCTGGTTCACCCGTGTCTTTCAGCATTCTACCCCTATCACTTCTTAGAATGGAATATTTAGAATGTACTGTGTGACCTTAAGGATTTGAGATCACTTTATATTAATCTCACTGATCATGCCCATGCTATCAAGTAGAGGAAGTAGGGTAACAGTGCTGCTAAGAGCATTCAACAGAAAAAAATTAAAACAGGATGAGGCACTGGTTAGCTTCTGCTGGCCATATATTAAGCTGCTGGACCGTAGCAAATCTAAACGTCCCGGTATTCAGACTTTTTCTGTGTAGCGAAATATCTCAAGGTGCATATCTCTTATGCAGTTACTGTCATGGAGTTTCAGCCTATTATGAAAGGTTAGGTAAGTAAGATACAGCTGAAGTCAAGTGTTGTCTGCTATTGGATTGGTGAACTACAGGCCAGAGCCAACTCCACCACATTGCTCATTTCAGTAAATAAAATTTTACTGAACCTGAGATAGGCAATATTTTATAAATCATATTTCTTCATATGACTCACTAATGGCCATGGCAAAGAAGATACAATAAGTTATAGCTTATAAGGACTATTTCTTAAAATTTGGAGACCTTCCATTTATGAAGACTTCAAGGATTGACCAAGACGTACCTAAAATTACAGTATTAATGTTTATGAGACTGATGTCTTAAACTGTAACTTTTACTGCTCTGCAACAGGAATCAATAAGTTGAAACTAGCTGATTATCAGCTTCATGTAGAAAGTTTTTAAAAAGAGTAGAGAAATGGACAAATTTTCACAGAGATGGTTGAACCTTACCCACAAACTGCAAGCAGTGTCAGCTAATGAATGACTTCTGAGCCTAAAAGAAAGAATTCGCATGCAGCTCATTAACCTCTGGGATTTTAAGAGACTTAGGGCCTGAAACTTTCAACCTTGGGAAAGACAGTTGAGGGAATGGCCTTATATCAGTGCTTTTCAACATGCCTTGAGGCTCCTCGATGCCTTCCTTGCTTGGTTTTAGCCTAAAATGTGGCGTTGCTTTTGTACTGAGGTACTAGGCATCCTGGGAAGGTGTGTGAAGTCCCTTCCAGCTATCAGATAAGACCAGGTTGCTTTTTTTTTTTTTAAGATGTGTTCATTTATTTATATTTATTTTTGGTTGTACTGGGTCTTCGTTGCTGTCCATGGGCCTTCTCTAGTTTCAGCGAACGGGGGCTGCTCTTCGTTGTGGAGTGCAGGCTTCTCTTGTGGACCGCAGGCTGTAGGTATTCTGGCTTCAGTACTTGCAGTGTGCATGCTCAGTAGTTGTGGTGCATGGACTTAGTTGCTCCTCATCATGTGAAATCTTCTTGGACCAGGGGTTGAGCCCATGTCCCTGTGTTCCAGCTCTCACCCTGTGCCTCACAGCCATTCCCTCAGTCACTCAGATACTGCTTCAGCACGTCTCCTGTGTCACCAGGCTTTCCCTCTGCTGCTCCATGATCAGCATGAAAGTGAGAAGTGTTACTCAGTCTTGTCCAACCCGTTGCAACCCCATGGATTGCATTCTCTTCTCCAAGGGGATCTTCCTGACCCAGAGATTGAACCCAGGTCTCCTGCATTGCAGGCAGATTCTTTACTGTCCGAGCCATTGTCCAGATATGATCAGCATTCAGAAAGGATATTGTAGAGTTGGACCATACAGAAGGCTGAGCACCGAGGAATCGATGCTTTTGAATTATTGTGCTGGAGAAGACTCTTGAGAGTCTCTTGGAAAGCAAGGAGATCAAACCAGTCAATCCTAAAGGAAATCAAGCCTGAATATTCATCGAAAGATCTGATGTGGAAGCTTCAATACTTTGGCCACCTGATGCAAAGAGCCAGCTCATTGGAAAAGACCCTGATGCTGGGAACAATTGAGGGTAGGAAGAGAAGGGGGCAACAGAGGATGAGATGGTGGAATGGCATCACTGACTCAGTAGACTTGAGTTTGAGCAAACTACCGTAGATAGTGAAAGACTGGGAAGCCTGGCGTGCTGCAGTTCATGGAGTCGCAAAGAGTGGCATGACCTAGCAACTGAACAACAACAAATTGAGGTATATATACAATAAAATGTACAAATTCCTAGTGTAATGAGTTTTAAAATGTATGCCTATAACCAGTACCCCTATTAATAGGTTAAAAATTTCCTAAGTACCAAAAAGTTGTGCCACTTTGCAGTCAACACTTATCCCCAATCCTTTCCCTAGGCAAACACTAATCTGATTTCTATCAATATAAATTTGTTTTGCCTGGTTTAGTACTTCATATAAATGGAATCATGTAGTATGTACTTTCATTTCCAGCATAGTTTTTTTTGAGATTGATCTATGTCGATGTGTGTCTGTAGTATGTTTTTTTATTACTGGATATTCCACTTTATAAATGGAATTCTCCTTTGTTTAGCCATTCATCTGTTGGCGAACACTTGGATTATTGCCAGGTTGTAGGTATTGTGAATAAAGCTGCTATGAACATTTGTGCACAACTCTTTGCTTGAGCCCACCCTCACCAGGACTTTGCCTCCACAACTCGATTGAAACTACTCATCATAGTCACCAGCGAACTGCATGTTGCCAATTGCAGCCAGTTAGCTTGTGACCAGTTTTCAACCCTGGTTTTACTTGCCCCACCAGTAGTACTCAGTGCTGATGATCACCCTTCTGGAAACATTGGGCTTGGCTTTCCCCATTCTCCTCCTCCCTTTTTGGCCAGTCTTCTCCTTTGTTGGCTAAAACCTTTTACATGTTGGCATCTTAGTCTTGGGAATGTTTTTCTGTCCATCTTCCCTCCCTTGGTGATTTCATCCAGACTTAACGGTTATAAATACCAAGACACTGATGATTCCTAAAACTATCACCATGGCAGTCTGTATCCAACTCCTCACGTAACATGTCTATATAGATGCCTCCTGGGCATCTCCAAGTTAACATTCAAAACTGAATTTCTGATCTTCTCCAAACCCTGCTATTTTCCTCCATCTTACTAGGACAGAAAACAGAGACATCCTTGACCCCTTTCTTTCACTCCGCATCCAAATTAGGCAGCAAGTCTTACAGAATCTACCTTCAAAATATGTCCAGAACCAAAACAGATCTCACTACGCCACGCTGGTCCAAGCTGCCAAGCTGCCATGTTTCACCTCGATCAGAATCTACCTTCAAAATATGTCCAGAACCAAAACAGATCTCACTACGCCACGCTGGTCCAAGCTGCCATCATGTTTCACCTCGATCACTGGTTCTCAAACTGTGGTCAGCGGACCCCTCATGACTCCTGAAAACCTCTTAGAGGAAGTCCAGGAAATCAAACTATTTTTGTAATAGTACTAAGGTGTTTTTTTTTTTTTTCACTGTATTCATATTTACACCAGTGATAACAAAAGCAGTCAGGTAAAATTGCTGGCTCTAGCACAGATCAAGGCACCAAACTATACTAATAGTCATTGTATTCTTCACTGCCACATACTCTATTTAAAAATGTCCTTCATAAAAAAACAAATTTCATTAAATCTTGATGCTTGAGTACTCATCTTGTTAACATTCTATATGATATACTAATAAAGGACTTTTATTGCATATGGCAATAACAATATCTGTCTCCACGAAAGCATTTGTGTGAGTTGCAAGCTGATCTGGCCACCTTTTTAATGTAGCATTTTTACTTGGAAAGAATAACTTGACAGACACTGTCCTGGAAAGAAAAAGTGACATCACTTCAGGTGAAGATCATTGATATAATTTGTTTCTAGTTTCCAGTTTTTAAGCTAAAGTTATAGTTTTGGAAAGTATGTATCCATCACCAAGGGCTTGACTGCTTCCTAATTCTTTCAGGCTGAGATAAATGGGAAAAGGAAGGAAAACCTTTTCCTCTAACACTTGGTGGAGAAGGAAATGCCAACCCACTCCAGCGTTCTTGCCTGGAGAGTCCCAGTGATGGGGGAGCCTGGTGGGCTGCCGTCTATGGGGTCGCACAGAGTCAGACACGACTGACGCGAATTAGCAGCAGCAGCTACCACTTGAAGTTCTCAACTGAAACCTCTGTAACAAAAGACAGATTAACAAGAGAAAAGCATATGGATGTATTTAATAGAAGTTTTTATGTGATACACAAGCCTTCACAAGGAAGTGAATGAAGACCTGAAGAAGAAAAAAGCCAAGCGGTTTTATGTTAGGCTGAATGAAGAGTGGAAAGTCTTGGAAAGATGTCATAGGACAAAGCTGAGCTGAGCTTAGTAGACGGGGACACTTTGCAAGCCCTGACTGATTGGGTTCTTCCTGGCATCCCAGTGTCTTTGGAGATAAGGATGTGCCTTTCTTCCAGGCACTGGGAGCGCAACTCTCACGTGAGGGTGTTATGACCTGCTTCTTTTCCTGAAGATGGAAGAAATCACCAGAACAAATCAATGTTTATTCTAATGGCCTCTGTTGGACACACTCTGAAACTGTGGGTTTCAGTTCACCTGTTTACTGAGAAGCAACGAGTCAAGCAGACAAGCAAAAAAAAAAAAAAAGACTTCCCCTCACGTGCCATCTCTCAGATTTCTTCAGCTTGAAATACTATGCCAAGGTGCCATATTTGGAGGTCACATATGATGAACCATATGATGTAATAACTGATTTTTGATGCTGTATAATAAAACATGTCAATCTTGGAAGATGATTCGATGAGCTAAAAGTATATCCCCCACCAGCACCAAATTGCATAATGTTAACAGATATTCTTTCAAAGGGTAAATTATTGGTCCTGTTTGGCTTTAGTACTAAAGATTATATGAGGCTGTAGGGAAGATCCCCTGGATGAGGAAATGACACCCCACTCCAGTATCCTTGCCTGGAGAATCCCATAGACAGGAACCTTGTGGGCTGCAGTCCCTGAGGTCACAAAGAGTTGGATACAACTGAGTGTCTAGGCACATACCACATATTTTCTTCATATACTTCAATCATAGCAGACCAGATGCAGAAGCCACTATGATCCAGCTGTGTGCTATTCTAAACCTGATATAGAGATTTGTAAATATGTTATATAACACCATTCTGGTCATTAAATATTATTTTTTAAGTTATTTTCATTAAAAATTTATTCCTGTCAATGTGTGAGTTTGTTATTCAATATAATTAGTCCAGAAATGGAAGTTCCAGAGGAAAAAGGATTTTTGTGTATTTTATTAACTGCTATATTGTGCCCTGGCATATAATAGGAGCTCAATAAATATCTGTTGAATTTAAAAATGAATGCAAGTAATTCCCTTGTGGTCCAGTGGTTAGGACGTGGTACTTGCACTGCTGTGACCTGGGTTTAATCCCTGATTGGAGAACTAAGATCAACAAACAAAAAAAGGAATGCGTCATCTAACAGGCCAATCATCCAGACAAGTGGTTCACTGCAATTAATCAATGATACGATGCCAGTTTCTTCTACTTAATTATTTTACTATCTATGAATTTATTTTTGCTTTTCTGAATTAGGAAACCTCTTGCATATCATTTTTACATATTTGAATGTTTATTTTTCTCAACCACTTGGATGTTTTAAAATTTCAGAGCCTGTGACCACAGAACCCTGGGTTTGCAAATGGATAAGTCGTTTAATCGACATATACACATTAACACAGTTTGTAATTGATTTGTATGTTGGTCCTTTTGAAAAAGTAGATAATTTTGTATAATTTAGATTTGGCAAAGGCTAATTCTGGTGTTTCAATAAGTGTCTGGAAACAGCACACAGATGTAGTTTAAACTTCTTTTAAAACATTTTAAAAAAAATCCAATAAATTATTTCTAAAACAATACAGTTTTTCTTCATTAGGAATTAATAGCTAAGAAAATAAGGACATAATTATGAGTGACTCAAAATCTCTTCAGCACACAGCTACATAAACTAATGACATTAATAATTAGGAGCATTTTAGCTAATGAGAAATTTTGACCAGGTAACTCTTCCAAACCTTACAGAATTTTATAACAGTAGTGACAGCAAGGAATTTTTTAAGTCAAATTTTTGTCCCCATCTCTACCTTAGAGGATGTTTACCCCTAGAAAGACAAAAGGTCTTGTGTGGTTTAAGCAGTGCCTTTGGAATGCTTTTTGGAAGCAGACAGCACATTTTTTCCTCCTCGGTGATTGAAGCTGAGTCTGCGTGAATGTGAATGCAGCCCCAGGTCTTTATTTCATTAGCGTGAGTGTCTCTCCAAGGACCCTCCTGCTGGGAACCCTAATAGGATTTCTTCCCCTTACACCTTCATCTGCCCTGGCTTCTCATGCTGTGCTATGATGTTTGGTTTAATGAGTCAACTCCTGTGATCCAGGGGAAAAAAAGCCTTTTTCCTTAAATAGATAGCTGAGGAAATTCAAAATTATGTTCTCTGTTTCCTGCCATTATATGTGACCAATATTTGATGACGGGCCTGAATATGTTGAGCCTAGAAGATCACAGTGGTTACTTAAGCTCAAATCTCAGCTGTGGCTGGGCAGGTTATATCTCACAAAAGCCCACCTAGTCTTCATAATGTAGAAAGACAAGCCGCAAGCTGGGAGCAGAAAGGAGTATGTGCAAGAAAGCAGAGGAGAAAGCAGGGACACTAAAATTTTTCTGCTGAAGTAACTCAAAACACAATCTAGTGTCAATGGGATAAGCCAAAAAAAGTTTATGTGTAAAGTGTTTAATCAATTATGGACATAGGAAGAATATTAGATGCTATAAAGGTTAAAGTCCTCTCCCTGTAGAGAAAGATAGTAACAGATATTGCCTAAAATGGATGTGTCAAAAAACAGTTACATTATTTAAGGAGTTAAAGGTGATGGCAAAAATTTAAAGCAAATTGTTTAGCAAGTTAAAATAGGTCGGTTCTGGGAAGGAGGGGTGGAGTTGAAGAGGAATGGGAAGATGGAGTCTTATGATGATCTCTTATAGTCTTTTTATTTTGTAACCAATGTGTATGGTCATATAGATATATCTTCTAGGTAATAAAACATTTAAAATTGAGCCAAAACTAGTGACCCGTCTGGAAGTGAGGCTGGGATGGGCTGGAGAGGCAGGATGGTTTCTGGGATGTCTGGGTCAGGGGTCTGGTTCGGTACGTCAGCTTTGGTTGGCTTTTGGCCTTGTTCAGGGGCTTGACGGCTCAGTTGGTAAAGAATCCACCTGTGATGCAGGGGACCCTGGTTTGATCCCTGGGTTGGGAAGACCCCTGGAGAAGGGAAAGGCTACCCACTCCAGTTTTCTGGCCTGGAGAATTCCATGGACTGTGCAGTCCATAGGGTCACAAAGAGTCAGACACAACTGAGCAACTTTCACTTTCCAGTGTGAATGATGCATGGAGAATTAGAGCGGCCTGTACTTACATCCCGGTGTCTCTGCCCTGCTGTTGAGATTTGTTTGCAAGACAAGTTAAAAAGCTCCTGACAGTAAAAAAACATTACTAAACACAATTTCAAAACTGTGTATTTGCACATCCTTTAGATGGCCTAGAGAAATGGTCCTGGCCTAGTTCGGTTACTACAGAGAATAGACACAAAGTAGCTTAGCACGCCAGACCTCCCTGTCTCTCGACATCTCTTAAAGTTTGCCCAAGTTCAGGTCCATTGAATTGGTGATGCCATCCAATCATCTCATCCTCTGTCGCCCTTTTCTCCTTCTGCCTTCAATCTTTCCCAGCATCAGGGGTCTTTTCCAATGAGTTGGCTCTTTGCATCAGGTGGCCAAAGTATTTGAGTTTCAGCTTCATCAGTCCTTCCAATGAATATTCAGGGTTGATTTCTTTTGGCCTCCTTGCTGTCAGGGGGACTCTTAAGAGTCTTCTCCAACACCACAATTTGAAAGCATCAGTTCTTTGGCGCTCAGCCTTCTTTATGATCTAACTCTCACATCCGTACATGACCACTGAAAAAACCATAACTTTGACTATATGGATCTTCGTTGGCTAAGTGATGTCTGCTTTTTAATACACTGTCTAGATTTATTATAGCCTTCATTTGAAGAGTCAATCATCTTCTAATTTCATGGCTGCAGCCACCATCCGCAGTGATTTTAGAGCCCAAGAAGAGGAAATCTGTCACTGCTTCCACCGTTTTCAATTTGCCATGAAATGATGCGACTGGATGCCATGATCTTAGTTTTTTAATACTGAATTTTAAGCCAGCTTTTTCACTCTCCTCTTTTACCCTCATCAAGAGGGTCTTTAGTTCCTCTTTGCTTTCTGCCATTTGAGTGGTATTATCTGCATACCTGAGGTTTTTTATATTTCTCTCGGCAATCTTGATTCCAGCTTATAACTCATCCAGCCTGACATTTTGCATGATGTGCTCTGCATATAAGTTAAATAAATAGGGTGACAATATATAGAATTGTATACTTCTTTCTCAATATTGAACCAGTCAGTTCCATATAAGGTTCTAACTATTGCTTCTTGACCCACATATAGGTTTCTCAGGAGACAGGTAAGATGATCTGATATTCCTGTCTCTTTAAGAATTTTCCACAATTTGTTATGGTCCACACAGTCAAAGGCTTTCAGTTCACTTCAGTTCAGTTGCTCAGTCGTGTCCGACTCCTTGCGACCCCATGAATCACAGCACTCCAGGCCTCCCTGTCCATCATCAACTCCCGGAGTTCACTCAGACTCACGTCCATCGAGTCAGTGATGCCATCCAGCCATCTCATCCTCTGCCGTCCCCTTCTCCTCCTGCCCCCAATCCCTCCCAGCATCAAAGTCTTTTCCAGTGAGTCAACTCTTTGCATAAGGTGGCCAAAGTACTGGAGTTTCAGCTTTAGCATCATTCCTTCCAAAGAAATCCCAGGGCTGATCTCCTTCAGAATTGACTGATTGGATCTCCTTGCAGTCCAAGGGACTCTCAAGAGTCTTCTCCAACACCACAGTTCAAAAGCATCAATTCTTTGGCACTCAGCCTTCTTCACAGTCCAACTCTCACATCCATACATGACCACTGGAAAAACCATAGCCTTGACTAGACGGACCTTAGTTGGCAAAGTAATGTCTCTGCTTTTGAATATGCTATCTAGGTTGGTCATAACTTTTCTTCCAAGGAGTAAGCGTCTTTTAATTTCATGGCTGCAGTCACCATCTGCAGTGATTTTGGAGCCCCAAAAAATAAAGTCTGACACTGTTTCCACTGTTTCCCCATCTATTTCCCATGAAGTGATGGAACTGGATGCCATGATCTTCATTTTCTGAATGTTGAGCTTTAAGCCAACTTTTTCACTCTCCTCTTTCACTTTCATCAAGAGGCTTTTTAGTTCCTCTTCACTTTCTGCCATAAGGGTGGTGTCATTTGCATATCTGAGGTTATTGATATTTCTCCCGGCAATCTTGATTCCAGCTTGTGCTTCTTTCAGTCCAGCGGTTCTCATGATGTACTCTGCATATAAGTTAGATAAGCAGGGTGACAATATACAGCCTTGACGTACTCCTTTTCCTATTTGGAACCAGTCTATTGTTCCATGTCCAGTTCTAACTGTGGCTTCCTGACCTGCATACAGATTTCTCAAGAGGCAGGTCAAGTGGTCTGGTATTCCCATCTCTCTCAAAATTTTCCACAGTTTATTGTGATCCACACAGTCAAAGGCTTTGGCATAGTCAAACTACCGCACAATTGCACTCCATCTCACATGCTAGTAATGCTTAAAATTCTCCAAGCCAGGCTTCAGCAATACGTGAACCATGAACTTCCTGATGTTCAAAGGCTTTAGCATGGTAAATGAAACCAAAGTAGACATTTTTCTGGAATTCTCTTGCTTCTTAGTGATACTCTTCCATGGCTTACTTCAAGCTATCAGCATGACATCACTGAACTTGGAGACAGGAAGAGACGCCTAAGAGATCACAGATATTTCTACCCTGTATATATGACAACATAAATAGACATATAGACAGAAATAACCTTAACAGCACAGATTAAGGTATAATAAAATGATTAGGAAGTGGTAAATTTTGAGTATCCATTACCTGTGTTATATAATCTAATTGTAAAAAGTAAAGTGAAAGTTGCTCAGTTATATCCAACTCTTTGTAACCCCATGGACTTTACAGTCCATGGAATTCTCTAGGCCAGAATACTGGAGTGTGTAGCTTTTCCCTTCTCCGGGGGATTTTCCCAACACAGGGATCGAACCCAGGTCTCCTGCATTGCAGGCAGATTCTTTACCAGCTGAGCCACAAGGGAAGGCCTTTATCCAATTTAATTTTTAATAATGATTGGGTTTAAAAACTGACTTTCACAGCTCCTGAAAATTTAACAGTTGGCTCTCATGAGCTGATGCCAACCAGCTCCAGTGGCCTCGTGTGTCTGATCCCAAAACCCTCTATCCTAGTGTTTAACACCATGTCATCTATGGAATATGAGTTCTTAAGAGTCTCCTGAAACAAGATTTTAAAGGATCAAATGTGTTAGGGAAATGCTTCAAGGTTAATTTGCTTCTTTAAAATCTACCACTGAGTCCTAAGAAGTGCCAAGGGAAAGAGGCCTGATAACCCCAACCCAAAGTCCCTTCTGTTACTTAGAACCACCTTGGAGACAGGGCTTGCATTTGGGCAAAATCTAGCAGGCTGATTAAAGCATAGACTCTGGAGCCAACCAGACAACTTGAGTTTGAATCTTGGCTCCACCATTTACAAGTTGTGGGTCTTTGAGCAAATATAACCTTCTTGCCTTGGTTCCTCAGCCATAATATAGGTATAATAATTATAAGCTTATCTCAGATATGCTGCAGGTATGGTTCCACACCACTGCAATAAAAGCATGTTGCATGAATATTTTGGTTTCCCAGGGCATAAAAGTTATGTTTATGCCATACTGTAGTCTATTAAGAGTGTAACACTATAATGTCTAAAAAAAATGTATATGCTTTAAAAATACTTTATTGCTAAAAAAGTTAATTATCACCTGAGGCTTCAGCAAGTTGAAGGACTAATGTCAACGATCTCTGATCACAGGCCACTATAACGAACAGAATAATAATGAAGTTTGAAATATTGTGAGAATTACCCAAAACATGACACAGAGACATGAAGGGAGAAATGCTGTTGGGAAAATGGCACCCATTGATTTACTCAGCACAGGGCTGCCTCAAACCTTCAGTTTGAAAAAAAAAAATGCATTATATGTGAAGCACAATAAAGTGAAGTGCAATAAAATGAGGTCTGCAACCAAAAGACATAGACGGGCTGAGCAGATGAAAACGTGCATGTACACACTTCCACTTACCACATCACTCTGCTTGACCGTGCCCCCCCCAAATTATATGTAATTATTTTATATTGTTAGGTTAATCATGTTCCCATTATGGCTTGCAATTGTAATTATCTTTTTTTTTCTGGCTATTGACTATATGAAAACTGATAGTAATAATAATAGTACATAGTAAAATACTATTACTAAATAGTAAAAGATTTTACTATTGCGATTATGTAACTGTTACTCAGTGCCCTTGTATCATGATTGGTTAATGGAAAAATAATAGAATTCTATCTCACCAAAACTACCACTCAATAGAAAAACCTGTAATCACTTTAAAATCTCCAGATGTATAGCAGAAATATCTTGAAATTCTTTGCAAAGTACAAATGTAGAGGTATTGCTTTTTTCCCTCCAGAGCTCCAGATATGTTTCTAATGAGCAGCCATGTTTAAAAACAACTGGACTATATGAGAATCTTTTACTTTTATCTAGTTTGTTTCACTTTTTCTATTTTATATTCAGTGCTCCCATTTCATTTAGTTTATGTTTTCCAGTGTCTTCGTCTCTTTTATTAGATGTTCTTCCTCAAGCATAATAGAAAAACTTTTGTATATGTATATATAAATAATATGTATGATAATATATTTTAGAGAACTTATAAATTTTTGCCTAACTAAAAATTTATGACATTTTGATGCCACTTGTTTGACTTAGTATGAATAGAATGCTAGATTTCTAATTTAGAAAAATAGATATGCAACAAGCAACAAAGGTTTACTGTATAGCACAGGGAATGACAGTCAATATCTTGTAATAGCCTATAATGGAAAATAATTTCAAAAATAATAAATGTGTATATGTACAGCTGAATCACAAAAAAAATTCTACTTTTGAAGGAAAAAAAATGAGGTCTGCCTGTAGTACCTATTTCATATGGTTGTTAAGATTAAATGAGTTAACATGCAGGTAAAGTTCTTAGAGCAATGCCAGGCATCTAAAAAGTGCTATGTGGTATAAGCTTGTATTGTCGTTGTTGTTCTCATGCCATTCGGCTTCCAGCCCAATCATTCCAGTCTCCCCAGCTCTCAGATCTCCTGTCAAGCAATCTGAAAGAAGGTAGAGGGGTGGAAAGGAAGCATCTCTTGACATTCTTTTCTGAGTTAAAAGCATTTCTAACCACACTAGAAGGATATAGGATTTACCAGTTTCTTTCTAGAACTGCCATCTGGGACTGTGGTTTTAGATGTGCATATATTTAAATAGAAATGCCCTTAACTGAAAACCATTTAGATATCCCATGACACTGGTTATAGAGGAATTTTCCCTTCCTTTGAAAAAAAATAAGATGGTGATTTTTAATAGGCCTCTTCCTTCTGAGTCAGCGTCATCAGGAGCAAGAATTGTGACCCTTCATAGAGGATTGGTTCCAGGTTCAGACCCGTAGCTATCTCATATCCCTGACTTTTTCCCAGTCAAATGAAGGGCGTGAACGCTCCAGTGCTTTGTCTTCTTGCCAGTTTGGCTGATTGCATTCTTCTCAGTAAAGGTGGTGAGGTGACAGTGTACAGAATTCCATAAGAGCTGGGTTAAGAGAAGCTAGTGGTGACTTCATCCTAGTTTTGTGAAAATGATTTTATTCAAAAAAGAGTGAGTTGAAGTAAAGAGTGTGAAGAAGTCATTCCAAAAATATATATCTAAAAGGCCAAAAAACATAAAAATATTTCTAACCTCAATAATCATCAAAGAAATGAAATAAAATTAAGATGTCATATTTCCTGTATCAGAGCAAAGTTGTTTTTTTTTTAGATGACAAAACCTAGTAGTGGCAAAAGTGAGAAAATTAGCACCTTATACAGTATTATTTGGAATATACAACCTTTTTGGAATAATATTAGATAATATGTCTCAGTATTCAAAATGCATGTGCACTTTGACATAACAATTTGTCTGTAGAAATTTATTACAAGAAGAAATTAATCATATAAACAAAAATATATGTTCAAAGAGGTTTGTAGTGGCTCATAATAAAAAATTGGAAACTATGAGTCCCTTGGACTGCAAGGAGATCAAACCAATCGATCCTAAAGGAAATCAACCCTGAATAGTCATTGGAAGGACTGATGCTGAAGCTCTAATACTTTGGCCACCTGATGTGAAGATGTGACTCACTGGAAAAAGCCCTGATATTGCGAAAGGTTGACGGCAACAGGAGAAGGGGGCAACACAGGATGAGATGGTTAGATAGCATCACCGACTCAGTAGATATGAGTTTGAGCAAACTCTGAGGGAGAGTAAAGGACAGAGGAACCTGGCGTGGTGCAGTCCATGGGGTCACAAAGAGTCGTACACAACGTAGCAACTCAACACCCATACTAGTTATCTATACAATAGACTGAGTGGTTGGTCCTCTTCACCTCCATCTTTATATGTCATCATTCATTGTAAGCAATATCTGTTTCCCCACCCCGTGACTTTGGACTTGGCCATGGGTATGCTTTGATCAATGGTATGTGGGCAGAAGTGACATTAAACCTAAACTTTAAGAGGCTTCAAGTGTTTCTGCTTTCCCTTCTGTGTTTTTGTATTCTCTCTAGGATTCCTCAGTTGGCTCTTTGGCTCCAGAGAGAGGATAAAGAGATACATGGAGAAGAGCCATCCTTGCTAATCTATAAATAGAGCAGCTATAGATGGAAGCAGAGTTGCCCAGCTGAGGCCAGGCTAGGTCAGCCAAACTCCAGCCAACCTGCAGACATGTGATATATAAATGAAATTTACATAGAATATGTATAATTTATACAGAATATGTATATTGCTTATAATTGTTTTAAGTCACTGTTATGTAGCACTAGTTATCCAATACAGTCTATCAATAGAACATATTTTAATAAACCATTACCATGCAACTGTTATAAATGGTGATATGATCAATACTTACTGACATAAAAAGATGTCTATTCAATATTATTAAGTGAAAGAAACCAGATTTCAGAACACTATCTAGGCACAATTACACACACGAACACACACACAGAAGTAAGAAAGGATGTTTTATGGTGGTTATTTCTTGGGTGGGTGGGGGGCTGGAATCTGGAAATTTTTTTCCTTTTCTCTGTAGTTTTGTGTATTGTTTGATTTTACTTCTCAAAGTGCATCCACCCATTTTATAATTGGAAATAGGGCAATGGCAATGATTATCATATGTCCTGTCCTGGGAGAACAAAAAGATGAACCTTTGTAGAATAAAGAGAAATGTTAGGAAAAGAGGAGCCTAGATTACATGCAGCCTTGAAAGGTGTCTAGAGATCAGAGTTGATGTATAAAGAACCCGAAGTAGGTACAGTAATATAGTTAGCATTGATTATTGCTTACGCTAAGTATGCCAGTACATACAGAGCCGCATTTGGTTCTCATAGCAACCATTTGAGGGGGCCTCCCTGGTGACTCAGTGGTAAAAAATCTGCCTGCAATGCAGGAGACCCTGGTTCAATTCCGAGTTTCGGAAGATCCGCTGGCGAAGGGACAGGCTACCCACTCCGGTATTCTTGGGCTTCTCTTGTGGCTCAGCTGGTAAAGAATCTTCCTGCCATGTGGGAGACCTTGGTTCAATCCCTGGGTTGTGAAGATCCCCTGGAGAAGGGAAAGGCTACCCACTCCAGTATTCTGGCCTAGAGAATTCCATGGATTTTCTGTGGCATCACAAAGAGTCGGACACGACTGAGTGACATGTACTTTCACACAGCTTGGATTTAAACCCAGTCTGTGTCCAGAGCTCATCTTCTTTCTGGGATACACACTTTTTCTCATTGCATGCTGTGAGCAGTAGTGACATGGAGAAGTGACCTGGAAGCAGCAGTTACGGAGTCCAAATACCTGAGGGTCTGTGAATAAGAGATAAGTAGAGAGCATTAGAGCATAGGGCATAGGTCACAGAATCAGCCAGAGTCAGAGGTCAGATCCCACTCCTGCACTTAAGAGATGAGAAATTGTGCACCAGTTACTTCGGCCCCTCCACCTCTGGCTTTCTCCTTCCATGAAGACATAGAGTAAATAACAAATATCTTTGTCATACTCGGAATCACTTCAGCATCTGGCACCAAAGATACCAATAAATGATTGCTAATATTTTAAGTAGAGGCACTCTGGAAACTGTAAAATGCTGCTGCTGCTGCTAAGTCACTTCAATTGTGTCCGACCCTGTGCGACAACCATAGACGGCAGCCCACCAGGCTCCCCCATCCCTGGGATTCTCTAGCCAAGAACACTGGAGTGGGTTGCCATTTCCTTCTCCAATGCATGAAAGTGAAAAGTCAAAGTGAAGTCGTTCAGTCATGTCCAACTCTTAGCGACCCTATGAACTGCAGCCTACCAGCCTCCTCCATCCATGGGATTTTCCAGGCAAGAGTACTGGAGTGGGGTGCCATTGTAAAATGCTAATCAGATACTAAGCATATCTGTAATTTGAGTGAATACAGTAGTTAAAGGAAATTGACCAAGTAGGCTGACATGACATTGGAGTCAACTGAGAGCCTGCTCACCTGACCTGTGAGTGTAGTGATGAGCTTGGCTCATGGCCGGCAGTGGGAATGCTAGTCAGGCAAAATAGTGATGATCTTCATTATCCGTTTGATGAAATGTATTGAAAAGTCAGGAGAAAACTCTCTATGAAGCATTTGTTCATTCATTCATTTATTCACAAATGTGTGAAGTGCTTGCCATGTGCCTGGCACACTAGTCTCCTCAAGTAGATTAGGGTGTGTGTGAGTGACAGAGTGAGGGACAAATATTAATCTAATGTGCATACAAATAATGTAACATATGCCTATGATACAGGAGGTGATGGAAGCATAGAACTGGAAAATGTTTCCTGGGAAAGTGATGATTCAGCTGAGATCTGAAGGAGAGTAGAAATGTGAGCAGAGTTAAGCTCAGGCTATTACTCCATAGATGCACAGATCAGCTGTCCCAGAGGCCATTTATATCTCCCTGTATAAATCAGAGATTCTCAAACTTGGTGTGCCCTTGAATCATCTGGGAAGGCCTGTTAATACACCGACTGCTGGGCCTTCCCTCTCTGAGTTTCTGATCCTGTATGTCTGGGTGGGGCCTGACTATGTGCATATCTAACAGATTCCCAGATGCTGCTGATCTGGGGGCCACCCTTTGAGAACCACTGCTCTCAATGAACACCCACACCACCTCTTACCGGTTCATAGTTCAAAACACGAGCAACTTTTTAACAAATGTTTCCCAGGTTGCTCACCACAAAAATCAATTTCCAAAGTCTTTGGGTTGAAATGTTTTTACACCAGGTTGAATGTTAACATTACAAGTTCAACCTTTCTCTTGATTGAAAAAATAAAATAAAAGACTGTGCTGTAATTGTAGAATTGCCCTGCAGTTAGCTCTGGGTGAACAAATGTCAAGGCGTTGCCAACAACTGTAATGGAATCTTTGAAAGGGGACGATGAGAGTCTGGCCTCTGGGATGGGCGTGGGAGGCAGAGGCGAGGCACGTGCTGTGGGAGGGGGTGGTTTGGGGTGGTCCTGTAATTTATGGAGTAGGAATTCTGTTCCTTGGAGCCTAGGAAAAACGGAGACTGCCAGCCATCAACTGCTAATATATTTTAACATTTGAAAAAAAATCTTTAAGGTTACACAAGTCATGCACAAATACGTTGCCTTTCTAAGCAAGCCAGAGCAGTAAAGACCAGGGTTCCCCAGCAGTGATTCTTGTCTCCCTCTCCCCAGCACAAATTTATGCTGTCAATTTGGCATTTATGTTTCCAGGCTCTCTTCTATACAGTTTCTATGGGAACAATTGATTACTGTTTCCTGCGATGGTATCATACTCTTTTATTCCACAACTTACCCTTTTTTTCACCTATGGATGTATGTTATGGATTTTTCCATGTCAGTACATAACACCACCACACTTCTTTTTTTTTTTTTTAATGTAGTAACATATGCAACTTATTTTATTTTTATGTTTCATGAGGGTTTTTAATTTTTTTTTCCACTGGGGTATAGTTACTTTACAATGTTAGTTTCACACTCTTCTTGTCTTGCATATTACTGCATAACATCAAACACAGGTTTATTTATAGACCAGCACTGAAGCGGCTTCCTCTCCTATATTTGTTGCTGTTTTGTCTTGTTTGTGTAGAAATGACAAACAATGCTGGAGTCACCGTGCTTTATGGGTATCCTCAGAGGCTGGTGTGGGTGCTCCTCTAAGGGACATATTGAGAAACGGAACCACTGAGTCCCGATATTTGAAGGTTTTACATTGTAACAGCTACTGCCAAACTGTCTCCCCCTTCCACCAGCGGGGTCACTGCTTGTCCATTCAGCAGGCTCCTCTTGTCTCCAGGTTTCACACGGCCCCAGGAAAACCACTCCTCCAGCCTCTGCCTCCTGTAGGGCTCACACGTCAGTCTGCGGGACCAGGAGGGAAAGAGCAGCTGAGCAGACCCCCTCCCCCAACCCCGTTTTTAACTCCAGCCACATTGCAGGATTAGGAAGCCCAGCTCATCTGTTTATCTCATGGATGGCGGAATCCTGTGTTTAGACTTTAGCTGAGTCTTCTGGTATACCTGCCCGATAAAGGGTCCCCAGGAATTTTACTACTGCTGATGCCTGTGCTTCCGGTGGAATCCTTTTCACTGGCCGTGAGACGTAGCCCAGTGGCTTTCATTCACTCTCAGAACTTAGCTCAGCCCCTGTGGCCCCAAAGCCTTCTTGGTGTCCCTTCTCCAAGTGGAGGGCTCCTTTTGATTTTCAGACAGAGGCCTGTGGGGGATCTGACTCCTGTCTGACTTGGTGGCAGCTGTTTATGTTTTAATTTTTAAATTAATTTTCTTCACTGCATAATGTGGGATCTTACGTTGCAGCGCAGAGACTCTAGCTGTGACTCGGGGGCTCAGTAGTTGCGGTGCTCAGGCTGAGTTGCTCCACAGCGCGTGGGATCTTAGTTCCCCGATCAGGTATCAAACCCTTGTCCCCTGCATTGCAAGGTGGATTCTTAACCACTGGGCCACCAGGAAAGTCCCAGCTGCTGCCATTTTTACTGCTGTCTCTCCCATCAGACTGGCTGAATCTTGAGAACAGATTATCCTGCTTGCCTTTTAAATTCCGTTTACAACCTGCAGCTTCTAGGCACACAGAAAAGGTTTTTCCAGTGATCGAAGGAGGCAATGAGCCATTGAGATCTTGTGGAAAGCAGAACTGTCACTAACAGATGGGTTCAACACAGACCAGCTCGACATGGCAGGGTAACGTGGAGGCCTCTCAGTGTGCACTGGGTGACATTTGTCCCTTTCTCTAGGCTGTGCACTCATGACAACAGAGACTCCTTCCTGCTTGCTGGTGTATCCCCACACCTAGAGCAGAGCTTGGCACACATAGGCCCTCCTTCAATATTTACTGAATAAATGAACGAGCTCCAGGTGTATTTCCATCTGTCTTCTCTTTGGAGACACGAACTTGATTTTCTGGTTTTCTTCCCCTCCTTGGGGAGGAGGGCATGGAGCTAATATTTCTTCTCCCTCCTAAAATAACGGCGTACTGCGAATGCATTTGTGCACATGTAAGCTTGAACCTCAATAGAGGCAAGACAGAAGTGTGCCTCAAAGAGCTGTCCCCCGGAGTCATGGTGAGCTGTCCCCCGGAGTCACGGTGAGCTGTCCCCCGGAGTCATGGTGAGCTGACAGCCAGAGTCACGGTGAGCTGTCCCNTTCTCCCTCCTAAAATAACGGCGTACTGCGAATGCATTTGTGCACATGTAAGCTTGAACCTCAATAGAGGCAAGACAGAAGTGTGCCTCAAAGAGCTGTCCCCCGGAGTCATGGTGAGCTGTCCCCCGGAGTCATGGTGAGCTGACAGCCAGAGTCACGGTGAGCTGTCCCCCGGAGTCACGGTGAGCTGTCCCCCGGAGTCATGGTGAGCTGTCAGCCAGAGTCACGGTGAGCTGACAGCCAGAGTCACGGTGAGCTGACAGCCAGAGTCACGGTGAGCTGTCCCCCAGAGTCATGGTGAGCTGTCCCCCGGAGTCATGGTAAGCTGTCAGCCAGAGTCACAGGGTGAGCTGTCCCCCGGAGTCATGGTGAGCTGTCCCCCGGAGTCATGGTGAGCTGACAGCCAGAGTCACGGTGAGCTGTCCCCCGGAGTCACAGTGAGCTGACAGCCAGAGTCACGGTGAGCTGACAGCCAGAGTCATGGTGAGCTGACAGCCAGAGTCACAATGCTACGGATGGGCTGAGGGCAGGAAGGAATTTGGCCACTGAACCAAAACTGTAGGGCAGAATGTAGATGTTATGATGCTATATTTTTCTTTGATGTAGTGCTTTTGTTAGAAGTGGCCCATGTACCCAGAGAATGATAAAGATAATGTAAAAATCACTACAAACCCTGCACTCCTAAGGCAGTCACTGTCAACATGGTGATGGACATCCTTGCAGGAATGTTTTTAGGCATGTGCACAGCCATGTGTGTGCACACATTGGGTTATGCTTAGCTACAAATGATGGACAACCAAAATATTGATGATGGAAGTGGGATAGCAGCTCATTCGTCTCTCACGCACAGCGCTCGGTGGGTGGTTCAGAACTGGCAAGGTTCTCCCTGGTATCAGCTGTACAGGTTTGTGCCATCTTCTCATTCTACTGTTTATGGCCTCCACCTCATGGTCCAAAGGACACCATCTGCATTCTAGAAAGCAGGAAGAGGCAGAAACAAAAGAGAGATTGAGAGAGCGAAATGCCAAAGGAATACATAATATTTCTGTTTATATCCTATTGGCCAGAACTAAGTTACATGGTTATACCCAGCAGCAAGGGACTTTGGGAAATGTAGTCCTTACTCTGACAGCCATGTGCCCAGCTAGAAATCATCTTACTAAGAAGTGGAGAAGAGGGATATGAAGGGGTATCCTGTAGTCTTTGTCATACTGTTTATGCAACATTACTTAACAGGATCACAGAGACAGTATAACAGAGATTACAGGCTCTGAGGATGACTATGGACTGAAATCTGGCTTCCCCAGTTACTTTTCAGTTCATTGGTTTATAAATTAGGGATCCTAATAGAACAAGCCTACTTCACAGGACCAATGTGAGGACTGAATGAGCTAATGTATATAAAAGGGCTTAGCATGGTGCCTGGCAGTAATCTTTCAGCACGAGTTGTTAGTCTGCTTTTTTTTTTTAAACACCAGTATAACATGGGTAAAGTTCTGTGTTATCACCTGTATTATATTATCCTTTTCAATAGCTGCATAGGATTTCATTATATGGCGAGAACATAATTTATTTAATGAGTCCCCCATTGATCACCATCTTAGATTGTTCCTGGTTTTTTTCCAGTGTCAACAATTCCTGCATCCACATCCTTTTGAACTTGCTTGATTATCTCCTTAGGATAAATTCCTAGATGTGGGCTCGCTGGGTCAAACCTACACATATTTAACACATATTGACATATCACCACAAGTGGGTACAGTATTATTAACAGCTGATTTCTGGGAACACTGGAGCATTGCACATTGACAGCAAGTTTTTGAGCATCTACTGTGTGCTGAGCCTTGTTCTAGGCGCTACAGAGAGTCCAGAGATAAACAAGACATGCCCTAACATCGGCAAGGAAATAACCAATCAGGATTTGTGGATAGGAAATTCAGGAGGTGAGAACGTCTCCCTGAGGAAGGGCTATTTCACCTCACACCTGAGGCCTAAAATGTGTGGGTGTGGTAGGAAGGGCAGAATTGGAGAAGGAGAACATATTCTAGGGGAGAAGGGATGCCTGTTGAACAATGGAAGGTAGGGGCGAAGCGCATGCGTTGGGCAGCCAGAGTGTCATGTCTAAGTCATGGCTCAGCCATTTATTGCCTGAGAAATGCATCTATGCCTCAGTTTCTCGTCTTTACAATGGGGGAGTAGTAAGAATACGATGGTTATGAAGACTGGCAAGGGCGACGCACAGAAGTACTTAGAAGAGTCCTGGCCGGATGGAAAGTGCACTGTGTCCGTTCATCTCAATAATTTCATTTCACCTTTGCTTAAAAGTCTTAGCCCAAGACTGTGAGGGTTCAACAGCATCGAAGGCCCCTTTTCATTTTCCCCAATGTTGAACTCATCCATTCAACGAATATGACTGAACACCTCTAGGGGAGATGTTGTAAGGAAAATCCTCCCAGACCCAGGCTTCAAGGAACTAACTGGCTAGTGGTGACGGTATTTTTTTTACTTTAAATTCGTGTATTTTTAATTGGAGAATAATTGCCTTACAGTGTTGTGTTGGTTTCTGCCATACAGTAACATGAATCAGCCATAGGTATACATATGTGCCTTCCCTCTTGAACCTCCCTCCCACCCCCCACCCCATCCCACTCCTTTAGGCTGTCACAGAGCCCCAGGCAGAGCTCTCTGTGTTATGTAGCTTTATGTGCTATATAGCTATATAGCCATATCTGTTTCACGTGTGGGAATGTATATGTTTCAATGCTACTCTCTCAGTTCACCCCACCTTCTCCTGCTGTGTCTGTAAGTCTGCACTCTCTGTCTGAGTTTCTATTCCTGCCCTGCAGATAGGTTCAACAGTACCATTTCTCTAAATTCCATATATATGTGTTACTATACGATACTGGTTTTTCTCTTTCTGACTGATTTCACTCTGTAGAATAGGCTGTAGGTCCACCTTCCTTCTTAGAACTGACTCAGATTTGCTCCTTTTATGGCTGAATAATATTCCATTGTGTATATGTACCATAACTTTATCCATTCATCTGTCAGTGGACATCTAGGTTACTTCCATGTCCTGGATATTGTAAAAACTGCTTCAGTGAACATTGGGGCATATGTGTCCTTTTCTGTTGTGATTTTCTCAGGGTATATGCCTAGTAACGGAGTGCTAGGTGTTTCAAATGAAAAATCCCAGACAAACAGAAGCCATTTAGCTACAAACCCAATCTGTGCCCTGTTGAGAAGCACAGGGTGACATATGAGAGCCTGTCAGGGGCTTGTCCAGTGAGGACATGAAAAAGAAGACAAGACCAGGGGGATGAGGAGGCTCCAGCCCAGTGGAGGGAGTGAAGGAAGAGAATAGACCAGGCTGAGGGGGAGCCTATGTGAAGACCCTGAGAAGGGATGTCTAGCACATCAGAGGAAACGGGGAGGGGACAGTGAGGGGAATGTGTGGAGCAAGTGGGGGAGAGGTCAAGGTGACGTGCAGAGGTGGGCAGGGCTGGGTCCCATGGGGTTTCCAGCTCCCCAGCCAAGATGATCCCTGGAGTCTAATGGTGAGTATGGAGACCACGTCCCCTCGCCAACACATCTGTCGCCCCTCCAAGGTCTTCACTTTTGCCAACCAAAAGGTACCTCCTATCTAGTCAGTCCTCAAAACTTTTCTTGCCTTTGGCTCTCAAAGAATCCTGACACTCAGCAGAAAAGTCCTCCACGCCAGCACTTTCTCAGGAAAGAAAGAGCGTTTAATGAACACCTGTTATGGGCCAAGGAATGCTCTGAGCCTTCCCCCATCTTACTTCATTTACTGCCCAACAAGCTGTGAGATAAGTAGTAGTACCAAGAAAATAGAGACTCAGAGAGCATAAACCAGTTACCCAAAGTCACACAGCTGTCGAATAGTAGAGTCAGGTCACTGAAGGCAAAGTTACGATCATTGACTCCACGTTGCTCTGACCCTGGGGCAGGCCTGACCTGTTTCACACAGGCTTCTTAGAATCTCAGGAAGCCACTTCCTGTGTAGTGCGATACATTTTCAGGCAGCAGTGAGCTAAAAATTACAGAAATCTCTCTTCTACCAAATATAGAGTTCATTAAGCTGCAGGGAGCTCTTAATATCTTCGGCATTTCCAGGCAGCTCTATGCTCCATGAATAAAGGAAAGAACTAATACCCATCCCTAAAAAGGTGAATGAAAGCCTTTGCTAACTAATACTGCAGATAAGCATCTTCCCCATTTGACTGCAATTACCTTGGTCCCAAGTTACAGCATTGCTAGCGAAATGATTAAGAAAATAATGGTAATGATACTGATAGTAAATTAAATGGAAATAAAAGGAGCTCAGTGTACTGTTCGATTTCCCACTTGGGGACCACTCCTAAGTTGTGTTCTTCAGCTTCCCACCGGGAATTTCCACATGTAAATAATATGCCTGATTGAAACTGCAAACCTAGACCTCTGTGCATGGCTAAGCCTAGGATTGCTTCTCTCCATCCTAAGACTCATGTCAGGGAAGATGGATTTTCCCCTCATGAAATGTTCTAATGAATTATGTAAATAGAGATAAACACCTTATAGGACTGACCTCTGCCACAGAATCTGACATCCTCCTGCCCTGGCCAAACCAAGTGGAAAATTGGATTTAAAGGAAAAGGATCAAGACTTCATGGCAACCCAAATGCTTGTTGTGTCTGGGTTCTCACCTCCACAAATCAACACAGCCCCACCAAGAGAAATTACCACAGATGTGACAAAGAGTGGGCATGACAGTTGGGGTCCAGTTCAAGTCATCAGGAGATTCCTATCTTGTTAGAAGCCACTTATTAGGGTTTCAGCAACAATCATTAGTTTTTCTAATAGGACACCCTACGAGAAGAGCAGGAGCCGTGAGTTTAAAACTCAGCTCTGCCTCTTATTAACTGTGGGACTTTTAAGAAAGCTTACTTTAAAAGCTTTCTGAGCATGCATTTCCCCATCTTTAAAATAAGGATAATAATAGCACTTACTTACTATGTGGCTTTGAGAATTAGAAAGAGAATACATGTTGCACAGTGCCTGACCCAGACTGATTGCTCAAGAAATGGGTTCTGTTCTTATCATTATTGGTCTCAAATAAAAGGTTGATTCTATCTAAGGGTGAATATAAATTGGGTTTTAGACTCTGATTTTTTTTTTACATGACTTGAGACCCTCTTTGGTCTTAAAGTTATATTGATTTCAGATTGTACAAAATTAAACTATTTTTTAAAATTACTTATCTGACACTTATTAGCAATGTAATTTGGAGCAAATCATACCTTCACTTGGTCTTAGTTTCCCTGTTGGTTTAAATTAAATAGTTGAAGCTAAAACTATAAAATTCCCAGAAGAAAACAATGGAGTAAATTTTCATCATCTTGGATTAGGCAATGATTTCTTAGATATGACCAAAAGTGTGTAAGCAATAAAAGAGAAGTTGGAATTATATCTGAATTGAAAATTTTGTGCTTCAAAGGACACCATCAAGAAAATGAAAAGAGTAATCATCAGTCAACAGACATTTGGTTGTTTCTACTTTTTGGCTATTATGAATATTGCTGCTGTGAATATTCATGTACAAGATGCTGTGTGGGCGTATGTCTTCATTTCTCTTAGGTACCAGGACTGGAAGTTCTAGGGCTTATAGTAACTCTACGTTACTATACGTTCATCCTTTGAGGAGCTTCCAAACTTTTCCAAAAGTGGCTGAGACATTTTACTTAACACTGGCAATGTCTGAATGTCCCAATTTATCCACATCATCACCAACTCTTGTTATTGTCTTTTTTATTATAGTCATTCTGATGGGTATAAAGTGACGATGACTCTTAAAAGCATTAGGCTAAGTGAAGAAGTCAATGACAAAAAACTACATATTATACGATTTTATTTTTATCAAGTGTTCAGAATAGGCAAATCTATGGGGACAGAAGTAGATGAGTAGTTGCCCAAGGCTGGGGGCTGGTGGGGAGAGGAATTAGAAAATGACTGCTCCCAGGTACCATTTTTGTGGGGTGGTGTGATGAAAATGTTTCAAAATTAGATTATGGTAATAGTTGATCAACTCTGAAAATATACTAAAAACCAATGAATTATACACTTAAAAAACTAAATGGTCTGGACATGATTCATTTAGATCTTGCCCAATTTAACTTTTTCTGGATGAGAAGAACATCTTAGAATGGAGCCAGGCCCTACTGGAAAAGAATGACTCTGGCCATGTGAGTGCATCAAGAAGGGAGAAGGGGTGGGTGACTTCACCTGTGTCCATGACAGGACCCCACCTCTGTAAGCATTAGCTAATTCACACACTGGCTGCCAAGTATACAAATTAGTGGTCATGTGATTGACAATCACCAATGCTTGATGGGCTACTTGCCATTTGCCTGGGTCTAAACATCTATTTCTGCTTTATTGACTATGCCAAAGCCTTTGACTGTGTGGATCACAATAAACTGTGGAAAATTCTGAAAGAGATGGGAATACCAGACCACCTGACCTGCCTCTTGAGAAACCTGTATGCAGATCAGGAAGCAACAGTTAGAACTGGACATGGAACAATAGGGTGGTTCCAAATAGGAAAGGGAGTACATCAAGGCTGTATACTTATTTAGCTTATATGCAGAGTACATCATGAGAAACACTGGACTAGAAGAAGCACAAGCTGGAATCAAGATTGCCAGGAGAAATATCAATAACCTCAGATATGCAGATGACACCACCCTTATGGCAGAAAGTGAAGAACTAAAGAACCTCTTGATGAAAGTGAAAGAGGAGAGTGAAAGAGTTGGCTTGAAGCTCAACATTCAGAAAATGAAGATCATGGCATCTGGTCCCATCACTTCATGGGAAATAGATGGGGAAACAGTGGCTGGCTATTTTTCTGGGCTCCAAAATCACTGCAGATGGTGATTGCAGCCATGAAATTAAAAGACACTTACTCCTTGGAAGGAAAGTTATGACCAACCTAGATAGCATATTCAAAAGCAGAGACATTACTTTGCCAACAAAGGTCCATCTAGTCAAGGCTATGGTTTTTCCAGTGGTCATGTATGGATGTGAGAGTTGGACTATGAAGAAAGCTGAGTGCCAAAGAATTGATGCTTTTGAACTGTGGTGTTGGAGAAGACTCTTGAGAGTCCTTTGGACTGCAAGGAGATCCAACCAATTCATTCTAAAGGAGATCAGTCCTGGGTGTTCATTGGAAGGACTGATGTTGAAGCTGAAACTCCAGTACTTTGGCCACCTGTTGCAAAGAGCTGACTCATTGGAAAAGACCCTGATGCTGGGAGATATTGAGGGCGGGAGGAAAAGGGGACAACAGAGGATGAGATGGTTGGATGGCATCACCAACTCAATGGTCATGGGTTTGGGTGGACTCTGGGAGTTGGTGATCGACAGGAAGGCCTGGCATGCTGTGGTTCATGGGGTCGCAAAGAGTCAGACACGACTGAGCAACTGAACTGAAATGAAGCATTTTCTGGTCGCTCAGATGGTAAAGAATCTGCCTGCAATGCTGGAGACCCAGGTTCAATCCCTGGGTTGGGAAGATCCCCTCATGGAGGGCATAGCAACCCACTCCACTATTCTTGCCTGGAGAATCTCATGGATGGAGGAGACTGGTGGGTTACAATCTGTGGGGTTGCAAAGGGTCAGACATGGCTGAGCGACTGACACACACAGAAGCAATTTCTGTGGATCTCATTTATTCCTCATGAAAGCCCTTGAGGCTTCAGATGAGAAACAATATCAGAGGGTTACAAAGACAGAAAGTTGACGGGTCAGGTGCAAATGCAGAGAGCTTGACCGGTGGCCCAAGGCCTGTGGTCCTAATCTCCCTCCATCCTGCCCAGCTTTCTCTCTACTGCTTTCTGTCTACATCCACCTGGATGCAAGGAACTGTGTGCTTCATCAGCAGTGAGCAAATAACTGAGTTAAAAATAACCTTACCGTTTCTTGCTCTAGTTCTTGAAAGCAATGGGTATGATCATTTCATTTTTAAAAGCCCTTCATTCAGCTTTCTCAGTGCTCAGACAGGCACCTTTGTTTGCTTGCAAGGCACACACTCCAGGCTTCCCAGACCTAGATGTGCACTGCTCATCTAAACCAGGCTGACTGTTCTCTTTCCTGTGCAAATGTCTTTAATCCAGCAGCTTCCTGCTGGGCTCCAGGAGCTCCAATCGCCCCACACCTGGGAAGTTTGCTGCAGACGCCTTCAAAGAGCCAGATTTTAAAGTGCCTGCTATTTGTTTTGCCTCTCACCTCCAACCATAATGCTTTGTTTGCAACACAGTGACTGTTCCACAGCCAGTGATTCCTCCATCATAAACACGTGGAAAATGACTCTGGGAATGTGGTGAGCAGCAGGAGACAGGAATTGTGCTGCCAGCCTTTGCCGTGGGCTGTCCTGGCATCAGAGCCCAGGCTGCAGGGCGCTTGTCTCTCCGCCCACCTCTTGCTGCTCACCCAGGAGGCCCAGGCCAAAGCTTAAACCCAACAAAGGACGTAAACCCACAAAAGGACTTGCACGTCTGCTTTTATCTCCAGCCCAGCTTTGGAGCTTGCTGTGGCCATATGGAAGGCTGGTGCCCAAGCCTGGGCAGGAACTGCCAGCTCCATACAGGTATCTGGGTCTCTACCCCGTGGGCGGTCTGTCAGGTGAGATGAGTCTGCCATCCTGCTCCATCCTCACCTGCATCTCTGTGCAGCCGCAGTCGCGGGCTCTCTGTGGACCGCCCTGGGTACCAGAGGCCTCTTCGGAATGATGCCTCCTTTGAAGATAGCTATTGCTTATATGAACAAAGTGCCAAGGTCTGTGTTTTCTAAAAATTCCAAAACCCCACAACTGAAGTTCCATGATGATGTCATCTGGGATGTCAAAACAGCCAGGAGCGCTGGATTCCAGCCACTCCAGACACCTCACTTCCAGTGAGGGTCCCCCTGGGAAGGGCTGAACCCAACCCTGGGATTCCTTGTCTACCATAGATTTAAGGGATGGTCAAGAGAGGGTTCACAGGCCCACCCTTGAGCTACCTGTTGCATGGCCTGATCTCCTCGGAGTCAGATTTACTCTTCTAATGAATGCTCATCTCTGCTTTACCTATCGAGGCTGCCGGGAGAGAGAGAGAAGAGCCTGACTGGGCACAGAGCCAGGTCAAAGGGCAAATCTACTGTCTCCGGTCCCTGCAACAAGGAGTGCCCAGAAAGCAGCAGTAAACCTAAGGGAATGGAGACCATTCTGTATATTCTTCCAGGACTCCATGGAGGTAAAGGAACACAGGCATACTCTGAAAATTACTAAGAGTGGGTGCAGGTGGGGAGACCTTAACACCATTTCCGGAGTAACAGCAGATAAGTGTTGCCTTCCGGGCTGGAAAGGTGGGTCATGTTAACTGGAGGAGAGGCAAGCCTGAGCCAGCGCTGCTTGAGGGAGGACGGGGACACAGCTCTGCTCTCCGCAGTCTCCATCTCAGCCATCCCCCACACGGCTCAGTGTTGGTGGTTTAGTTGCTAAGTCATGTCCGACTCTTCGTGACCTCATGGACCATAGCCCACCAGGCTTCTTTTTCAGGCAAGGATACTGGAGTGGATGGTCATTTCCTTCTCCTGGAGATCGTGCCCACCCAGGGATCAAACCTGGGTCTCCCGCTCAGACTCTTCTCTAAATGACTGCGGAATGTCTGACTGAAGAGGCATCTAATTACCAGGCCCCCTTGGATCCCCCAGACCTGGTCTGGCTATGGGGCTGGCCCATCCCCCGACCCCGACTCCTTTTCCAGCCCTCCCTTTCTGATGTGTGGAATATAGACCCCCACAGGGCTCTCTCAGGGTTGGAGAGAATAACAGCCTGTCTGAGCTGTTATTCACGCTGAAACCCAGGTTGAGTTGTAGAATCTGAAGCTCTTCCTGTAAGTTTCATGATGGTTCTCATGGGTTTGCTTATCCCTCTCAGTCTCTCTGACTCTGGCCTGAATCTGAATCTGGGCCACAGTTTGATGATCAAAGCAACTGGTGCAAGACAATTGCTTAGACTTGCTGTTTGCTTCAAATCTGGATTACCAGTTACCCTGCTAATTAAGCCTTTCTGAGGACAGGATTTAAAAATTCACAAGTATCAAAGTCCCTAAAATCACCAGTCCTGAAACTCTTTCTTTATAATACCCTCCTTACAATCCTGAAGTGAAACTCATATAAGCCACCTGTGTACATAATTTTTAAAAAATCACTATTATATCCTTATTTGTATATAATGATCCATGGCACAGTATGGATGAACCTCAAAAATATATGCTCAGTAAAAGAAGAGAAACGCAAAAGACTATGTATGATTCTATTTATGTGAAATTTTAGAAAAGACAACTCAGCGGGAAAAAAAAGAAGACAACTCTATAGAGACAGTAATCAGATCAGTGATTTCCTGGGGCTGAGGGTGGGCATGAAAATTGACTGCAAAGAGACCAAAGGGAACATTTTAGGAGGATGGAAATGTTCCAAAATTGCCTTTTGGTGATGGTAGCCCAACTTATCAATTTTACCAAATCACTGAATTGATTAAAAACTTGCCTGAATTGTTAACTCTTTAAAAATGAGTGGATTTTATGGTATGTAAAATGAGTGAATTTAGTTGTCTTCTCATTTTTTTTAGAGTTTCACATAGAACCATACAGTATGTAGTCTTTTGTGTTTCTCTATTTTTTCTTTTTAATTGAAACTATATTTCAATTAGAAAGAAAAATAGTTATGATTTACATACTGTAAGTGTACTTTACCCTTGATTTACACGATAATTCCATTTAAAAAAAATTCAGTGTATACAGGTTGTGAAAACATGAACTGTGCTCCTAATTTTTCAAAGATGGATTCATTTCTAAATCCCAGCAGTTATTTGTGTGGGTTTTTGGCCGCGCTGGGTCTTTGCTGCTGAGGTCGAGCTTTCCTCCAGCTGTGGCGCACCGGGGCGGGGACTTCTTGAGATGGACAGGCGCGAGGGTGCTTGGGCTTCGGTAGTTGGTGAGCTTTAGAGATTGGGCCGAGTAATTGTGGCACATGATCTTAGTTGCCTGGCAGCCTACGGAATCTTCCCAGACCAGGCATCAAACCTGTGTCCCCCGCACTGGCAGAGGGAAATCCTGCGTTCATTATTTAAAGCAGAGCTACATTCCAGAGTCAGATAACCTTGAACAAGTTCTTCAGCCTCCTGTGTCCAGTAGCACGTATGACAGCTGTGTTGGGTATGGGATAATTCTTCACTGTGAGGGACTTTCCTGGACACTGTAGGATAGTTAACATTCTTGTGCCCTGCCCACTAAATTCCAGAAGCAGCCTCTAATCACTCTGACACTGAAAAATGCCCTTATAGAAGTCCACATCAACCCCTAGGAGTTCCTAATATGTGACCAGACCTGGTGCTAGTTACTAGGTTAGAGAGGTGAGCAAGACAGGCCTGATACTGCCCACAGCTCAAACCCCATCCCTACACCTCAGAGAGGTCTCCTTGCTAATCTGGAACCTGAGCAGTTTCTCTCTCTGCTCTTCATTGTGCTGGGCTGGCAATACCCTAGCTTCCTAGCAGATTAGAGTGATCACAAGTATCTTTGAATAGGTCTCTTTCCTGGAGAAAAAGGAGGAAAAGAAACACAAACCAGATGGATCTAAATTGAACGCGCTTTTCTCGGCACTTAATTTCCCTTACACGGAGCACTGAAGGCATTCTGGCGGCCTTCTGGGAATACTTCCCAGGCAACACCTGGGGTTTTAACCATTCGACAGCCATTAACCATATTGAGCCTCACAGGGCTTAGCTCCCCACCCACCACTGAGGAGCTCGATCAGGAACTACCATTTACCCTGGGAAAATGCCCTGTAAGTATCACCAACCAATCTTCCTCCAATAAGGGCAGACCGCAGGCAATGCTGACAGAGGTGCTCAGAGAGGCCTTGATCTGAACATGCCGCGGAGAACAGGCAAAGAGCCCCAAGGAAGCCCCTTAGCAGCAAATGCCCCATCTTCCCCAGTTAAGACTTCCATGCCTCTGTGGTTACATTTTGTTGGTGGTGCTGTCCCTTAGCAGTCATGGGGTTAAAGGCAGATCTGTAGGAGCTGGAATCACATTGTTACTATCATCTCTCATATCTAGTTGGCTATGGGTCAGGTCTACTCAGCAATGGGTCTTGTATGTTCATGGGATTCTCCAGGCAGGAAGACTGGAGTAGGTTGCCATTTCCTTCTCCAGGGAATCTTCCCTACTCAGGAACTGAACCCAGGTCTCCTGCACTGTGGGCAGATTCTTTACCAACTGAGCCTCAAGGGAAGCCGGGATATCTAATCAGGTCAGGTCTACTCAGTGATGGGTCTTCTGTTCATCCCACTCTGTGCATTGCTAATGTGTATTTCCTAGATCAACAGAGTTTACTGCAACTGTTGGAGTTTTGTCAACACTCAGCTGAGGGCACAAATCCTAACAATTCTCCTTTCTAATTGTTGACTTCCAGCAAGTCACTTAACTTTGAGACGTGGTCATAACAGTTTAAGGAAGAAACCAGAGACGAATGAATGTTATTGTAAAGATTAAGTGAGAGTCACATTACACGTGCCCATTGCTGCTGATACCTACTAGATGCTCAATAAATAACCTGCTGGGCTGATGAAGTAGGAGTGGAGACTTCCAATTAAATGTGGTATAATTTACATATATGATTAATCTCTTCTCCAGGGGATCTTCCCAACCCAGGAAATGAACTGGGGTCTTCTTGCATTGCAAGTGGATTCTTTACCAACTGAGCTATCAGGGAAGCCCACTCCTTTAGCAAACCACACTAAAGTGGTATTACAGAGCTAAAAAAAGGCTTAACCTGCAAGGACATGTAGAACAAAAACAGCATAGCCTTGGTATGTGAAATCTACAAGTGCAAAGGGAACCAAAGAGAATCTCAACGTAACACCTCTGTAGCAGTATCACTTCTGAAACAAACCACCCCAAAACTTAATAGTTTAAAATAAGTATCATTTTATTTGCTCACAAGTGTGTGAGTCAGTGATTTGGGCTAGGCTCAGGTAAGTGGTGGAGAAGGCGGTGGCACCCCACTCCAGTACTCTTACCTGGAAAATCCCATGGATGGAGGAGCCTGGTAGGCTGCAACTGAGCGACTTCACTTTCACTTTTCATTTTCATGCATTGGGAAAGGAAATGGCAACCTATTCCAGTGTTCTTGCCTGGAGAATCCCAGGGACGGGGGAGCCTGGTGGGCTGCTGTCTTTGGGGTCTCACAGAGTTGGACACGACTGAAGTGACTTAGCAGCAGCAGCAGCAGGTAAGTGGATCTTTTGTTGGAATTAACTAGCTCACTTATTTGCCGTCAGCTGGGAGCTGGTATGACTGAGTGCTGGGCTCTGCTGGGATGATTTGACTTCTCCCTCCATGTGGTCTCACCATCCAGGATGCTGGCTTTTGCTTCTCCACCCAATTCCCAGTAACCAGAGGATAAAACTCAGTATACTAGCCTCTGCATACCTCACATTTGCTAATGTCCCATTAGCAAGTCACAAATTCAGGGAATGAGCCCAGACTCAGTATGGGCGGGATCTACACAAGGTCCCAGATGCTCTGGTTCATTACTGCAGCAGTCTACCACAACCTATGAAACACATATGCCATCTCCCCCAAGTGAGATGATCATGTCTCTTGTCTCTTTTTAATGGCGATGCTACCCAGTGTTTCTGACAGTCAAAGCTAGATTAAAAGAGATGAAAAGCAGAAAAAAGTTGGGCAAGAAAGACCAACTTAGCAGATTAGAGAAAATGGAAACCAAAGCCTGACTGGTTCATTCTATAGAATCCTAAAGACTCAGAAATTGAAGGCACCAAATACATCTGAAATTCAGAGTGCAAGTGTGACTAAAAACAGAATAAGCTGAAAGTCTGTGTGAGAGGTAGTGTCTTGACCTTCTTTATTGCCGCCCCCACACAATCAACTGAATATCCTTCCATATCCCAGGACTGAGGGATACTCTGGAGAGGTAAAAATGGAAAGATTCTTATATTGGGATATCAGGCATTGCTAAAGGTAGGGGCACCATACTGAAAACAGGGAGATAAGCCAGATGACACCGAGAAAATTAGATGATTCCACAACTGGTTAATAGTAATTCCAAAGAACAAGAAGACAGAGAAAAAAGGAGGTGAAGAGGTTATCAAAGACTTTAATACATTTCAATAAAATTTTTCAGAACTTAAGGAAATGAGTTGGAAAAGACCTAGTGCACTTTGCAGATGAATTAAAAAAGGAAAAAAAAAAACAGAGCTAAGCCAAATCACTGTGAAATGGATACCAGGATATTAGGATACTAGGGATAAAGATATTAGGGATAAGATAAAGAGAAAATCCTAAAAGCTCCCACAGAGAAAAGTTCCAAGAGACAAGAAGGAAAACAGGTGACATACAAAAATTCAGACTTAGTGGCCACAGGAGATGCTAAATGATAATGAAGCAATGCCTTCAAAATAAAGAGTGGAAATAATTTGCACACTGGAGTGCCATACTCAGCCAAACCAGAATGGTGATATAGACTAAGCATATTTTAGACATTGAAGATGTGAAGAAATACACCTTACATGCATTCTTCCTTACAGAGTTACAAGAAATGAGGAAGACCTAGAAATCTGACAACAGCTGTGCCAGTTATTAGCTTACTGACTCTTAGTTTCAACCCCACACTTCTATACTGTGCTGTGTGATGCTGAGGCCGAGGCTCTAAAAGCCTCTATGCCTTGGCCAGCTAGCCCCCTGTTAAGCTTGCTAATGGGGCGCGGTTACTAGAGGGAGACTGGAGAAGGAAGAAGTGACTTGCTCCTTCCTGTTTGCTTCCTGTGTGCTTGAGGTTCCCGAGAGAATCACACTGGACTCACCCCAGCAGAACCAGTGCCTTCCTGTAGCGACAGCTGAGTCCAGTTTGCAGCTTTCCCAACACTTGCAGAAGCAACTTTACTATGGCCCTTTAGAGATACCAGCCCTGGCTAAGCCACCTCCTTCACGTCCCATACACACAGATAAAACAAGTGGCATGGTTTCTGAAGTCTGACTGATATACGGGGAATCCAACAATAAAAAATAAGAACTCCAAGGGTAATAGTGACAGGAGATTCCAGGGCAAAAGCTGTGCATCAGACTGGTGGGTTGCATGAGTTGAGGGTCCCAGTTCATGACTTTCTGTATCCATGTTCTTTGCAGAGTGGCTTTTCAAATTCTTCCATCAAGATGGGGCATCCATTTCTGTTGTTGATTCTGATCTTGTGACTTGTTTGGCTAATGAAATGTGATCGGAGTTTTGATGAGCCAGTAGCAATCCTACGCTCGAGAAGGCGTGCATATTTCCTTTCTCTCTCTTGGATCCTTATTTCCTCCATGAAGTCTTGCCTAACCTGCTGGAGGATAAGAGCCCATGAGGCATGCTGTCCAATAGCCAGCTACCCAGCCTTTCCCTAGGCAGAGCTGCAGTTAACTAGGATGCCTGAAGGAGTCCAGCTCCTTCTGAGATCAGGAGGACCATCCAGCCGAATTCAGGCCTAAGTCCAACCTGCAGAATTGTGAGCTAAACAAATGATTATTGTTTTTAACCACTAACTGTCACGATTATTTAGTATGTAGAAACAGCTAACTGGTCCACAGACTGAGAGGATAACCACTCCACACTGGACCAGAAGGACCAGATGTATTCAAGAATAAAAAGTGGTATCATTAGAGAAGCTAATGTGTTCTTTTGAAGGCAGTGGGGTGAGCTTGAGGCTTCTTATTGAAAGCCTGGTGAAAATACTCGATGTGAGCTGTGTATATGGGTAACAGATAGAAACAAAATTCAGATTTACAAAAATGAATGGACTTTTTGGATTTCCTTCTGTAATGACTGCCAACTCATGATCCTGGACTTGAACCCTCAGGCTTGGTTTCAGCAATCTTGTCTTTTCATGGCCGCTGTTTTCACTAGTGGAAATGGAGGCAGTATTCATCAGTAGTTCTCACCATGCTGCTTGGGCCCTCATTCCCAAATCCAATCGTCACCTTTGATTCTACCTCCTAAACACGGCAGTCCACCTCTCTCCACTACCATGCCCCTGGAAGGGCACAGGACGCCGCCATTCTTCTGAACCACTTCAGCATGTTCTGGACTAGTCTCCCTGCCTCTCATCTTCCTTCTTCCCCTCCATTAATCTTCACTAAGATGCCAGAATGATCTTTCTAAACAAGTCATCTGGGGTCATGGCCCTGTCTAAAATCGGGTACTGATTCTCCCTTGTCTACAGGACGAGGGTAAGCTCCATAGGATGGCACACGTGGCCCCTCATGCTCTGGGCTCTCACCTTTCCAGACTCACCTCTTGCCCACTGTCACGCTTGCCTCCAGATACTGAGCCTCTTCCCGCCCCTCATTTTTGCCATGCGCTGCTTTTCTGTCAAGTTTTTGCACGTTGGATTCCCTCTGGCAGACTTTGTTGGTTGCCTACTCAAAACTCTTTGATTTTTGCCTGCAAAATCCTGAAGACCTCTTGAAGGTGAGCCTTAGCCCTGGTCTAGGGGTGGGCATGTACCCTAGTTCTGGCTAATTCTCAATGTTTGTTAGAGGACGTCACTATGGAACATATGGAAAGATTTTCCCTTCCCGCCAAGAGGAAGGTATGTCAGCCAAAACTCTCAACCCCATGCTCCTCTAGCTTTCTTCCCTAGAAACTGGACCTGCTGTAGACCAGTAGGGGAAAGGAAAGGGAAAGTGACTAGAACCCAGACTTCATAGAGCTTCCGCATCCATGTCAGAAACCCCTTACCGCCAGACATTTTGTTATGTTGAAAAATAACCTCCTCTTCGTTTATGCCACTGTTCACTGGGTATTTCTTAAAGCCTAAAGCATTTATTCTGGATATACCTACCTTCCCAAACTAAATCTTACTCATCCTACCATACTCAGCATTGTTACCACCTGAACCAGATTGAAACACTCTGTCCCCTGGACCCTGTGTTCCTGGAGCTTCTTTACATACCAACATAATGGCAAAAAGCACCAGCTCTGAAGCCATGCTATCTAGGTTCAGAGCCCAGCTCTCTTACTTGCTGGTTGGTCACCTTGGACAAGTTATTTACCCTCTCTGTGCCTCAGTTTCCTTATCTGTTTAGTAGGGGTGAGAATGTTATTAACTTCATCTAATTGTCATAGGGGTTAAATGAGTTAATATATGTAATATACTTCATATCTGGCTCCTGATAATCATTCAATTAATGTTTGTTGTTATTAATACAAGCTTCATCATAGTGTATTACAATAGCCTGAGTCATCTTCCCTGAGATTAATGAATGAATTTCATTTAGTGTATGAATAAGGTTAATGAATGAAGAGACCCATCTGTCAAATTTATTGTATTATCAGGGATACTTTGCCTAGAGATACTGCCCAGTAATATTTTCTTGTTTAGTCACTAAGTTGTGTCTGACTCTTCAAGACCCCATGGGCTGCAGCATAGTAGGTACTTAATTAATGATAATATGTTGATGTGATCCCTTGGTCTTACTTTAAGGCAGACTTTCCTGCCAGGAAAAGATTTTGGGCACCACAGCAATCAAAGGAGTTGTTGTTCAGCTGCTCAGTCGTGTCCAACTCTTTGCCACCCCATGGACTGCAGCACACCAGACTTCCCTGTCCTTCACCATCTCCCAGAGTTTGCTCAAACTCTTGTCCATTGACTCAGTGATGCCATCCAACCGTCTTATCCTCTGCGACCCCCCCACTTCTCCTCCTGCCCTCCGTCTTTCTCAGTATCAGGGTCTTTTCCAATAAGTTGGCTCTTCTCATCAGATGACCAAATTATTGGAGCTTCAGCTTCAGCATCAGTCCTTTCGATGACTATTCAGGACTGATTTCCTTTATGATTGACTGGTTGGACCCCCTTGCAGTCCAAGGGACTCACAAGAGTCTTCTCCAGCACCACAGTTCAAAGGCATCAATTCTTTGGCAGTCAGCCTTTTTTATTGTCCAGCTTTCACATCTGTGCATGACTACTGGAAAAACCATAGCTTTAACTATACAGACCTTTATTGGCAAAGTAATGGCTCTGCTTTTAATATGCTGTCTATGTTTGTCATAGCTTTCCTTCCAAGGAGCAAGCATCTTTTAGTTTCCTAGCTGCAGTCACCATCTGCAGTGATTTTGGAGCCCAAGAAAATAAAATCTGTCACTGTTTCCTCTTTTCCCCATTTTATTTGCCATCAAGTGATGGGACTGGATGCCATGATCTTGGTGTTTTGAATGTTGAGTTCAAAGCTATATTTTTCACTCTCCTCTTTCACCCTTATCAAGAGGCTCTTTAGTTCCTCTTCCCTTTTTGTCACTAGAGTGAGTATCATCTGCGTATCTGAGGTTGTTGCTATTTCTCCTGGCAATCTTGCTTCTAGCTTGTGAGCCCAGCATTTAGCATGATGTCCTGCATATTAGTTAAATAAGCAGGGTGACAGTGTACAGCCCTGACATACTCCTTTCCCACTTTTGAACCAATCCATTGTTCCATGTCCAGTTCTAACTACTGCTTCTTGACCTGCATACAGGTTTCTCAGGAGGCAGGTAAGGTTGTCTAGTATTCCCATCTCTTTGAGAATTTTGCAGTCTGTTGTGATCCAAACAACCAAAGGCTTTAGCGTAGTCAATGAAGCAGAAGTCGATTTTTTCTGAAATTCCCTTGCTTTCTCTATGATCCAGTGAATGTTAGCGATTTGATCTCTGGTTCCTCTGCCTTTTCTACATCCAGCTTGTACATCTGGAAGTGCTTGGTTTACGTACTGTTGAAGCCTGGCTTGAAGGATTTTGAGCATTATCTTGCTAGCATGTAAAATGACTACAGTTGTACAGTAGTTTGAACATTCTTTGGCATTGGCCTCCTTTGAGACTGGAAAGAAAACTGACTTTCTCCAATCTGTGGCCACTGCTGAGTTTTCTGAATTTGCTGACATGTGAGTGCGACACTTTAACAGCATTATCATGTGGGATTTGAAATAGCTCAGCTAGAATTCCATCACCTCCACTAGTTTTATTCATAGTAATTCTTCCTAAGGCCCACTTGACTTCATACTCCAGGATGTCTGGCTCTAGGTGAGTGATCACACCATCATGGTTATCTGGGTCATGAAGACCTTTTTTGTGTAGTTCTGCTTATATTAGGTCTTGGCATTTCTGTCCTTTATTGTGCCCATCTTTGCATGAAATATTCCCTTGGTATCTCCAGTTTTGTTGAAGAGATCTCTAGTCTTTCCCAATCTATTGTTTTCTTTCTTTTTTTTTTTTGCATTGTTCACTTAAGAAGGCTTTCTTATCTCTCCTTACTATTCTCTGGAACACTGCATTCAGTAACATTTACTGAATAAATACATGTCACACAAAGTGAACTGTGTATGAAAGGTAAACCAAGTCAAAGAGGGGTGAGATGAGGCAGGATGGTGATAGCTTACGGTGAATGGTGTCGGATTTGTGATCTCCCAAGAAGATTTAACTTCAGGATCAGGGACCAGGGACCAGGGACCAGGATTGATCACTCAAGAGCTTTTGTGTAGCAGAGTTTTATTAACATATAAAAAGGGACAGAGAAAGCTTCTGATGTAGACATCAGAAGGGGGTGGAGAGTGTTCCCCTCACTAGTGTTAGCAAGGGAGTTATATACTGTTTTAATTAGTTATTACAATAAATCAAAAGAATGTCTAAAGGTTGTAAAGATCTTACTAGACCCACTCCCATAATATAGCCAGGTTAGCCAGAAGGTTTTCAGGAAGGAGAAGCTGTCCTCAAGCAGGATACATTGTTGTTATATGATCCCTAGTACAGAGTTTAAACTGAGTTGTTTGTTGTATAATCATCAGTTCCAGGTTTAAAGAAAATGTGACTAAGACTAAGGAATGTAAAGGGAAAAAAAAAAGTTTGTCCTTTCCTCCTCCTTGAAAACCCCAGACCCCTGTCTCCACTTCAAGAGCCCCAGACCCCTCTCTCCACCTCAGGGAGCCCGGACTTCTTATCAACCTGCCTAGAAACTGACTCTCTCAATGGGAGGAAGGCTCAACAGGGAGGGAATGTATCTATACTTATGGCTGATGCACCTTGTTGTATACCAGAAACCAGCACAGCATAACACTGTGAAACACTTACCTTCTGTTTTAAAAGAGAGAGCAGTATTAATCCAGTTGGGATGGCTTTCTTTAACATGAGGCCAGGAGAGTAGTTCAGTTCAGTTCAGTTCAGTCGCTCAGTCGTGTCCAACTCTGTGACCCCATGAATCGCAGCATGCCTGGCCTCCCTGTCCATCACTAAATCCCGGAGTTCACTCAAACTCATGTCCATCGAGTCAGTGATGCCATCTAGCCATCTCATCCTCTGTCGTCCCCTTCTCCTCCTGGCCCCAATCCCTCTCAGCATCAGAATCTTTTCCAATGAGTCAACTCTTCTCATGAGGTGGCCAAAGTATTGGAGTTTCAGCTTTAGCATCATTCCTTCCAATGAACACCCAGGACTGATCTCCTTTACAATGGACTGGTTGGATCTCCTTGCAGTTCAAGGGACCCTCAAGTCTTCTCCAACACCACAGTTCAAAAGCATCGATTCTTCGGCGTTCAGCTTTCTTCACAGTCCAACTCTCACATCCATACATGACTACTGGAAAAACCATAGCCTTGACTAGACGGACCTTTGTTGGCAAAGTAATATCTCTGCTTTTTAATATGCTATCTAGGTACGTCATAACTTTCCTTCCAAGGAATAAGTGTCTTTTAATTTCATGGCTGTAATCACCATCTGCAGTGATTTTGGAGCCCCCCAAAATAAAGTCTGAACTGTTTCCACTGTTTCCCCATCTATCTCCCATGAAGTGATGGGACCAGATGCCATGATCTTAGTTTTCTGAATGTTGAGCTTTAAGCCAACTTTTTCACTCTCCTCTTTCACTTTCATCAAGAGGCTTTTTAGCTCCTCTTCACTTTCTGCCATAAGGGTGGTGTCATCTGCATATCTGAGGTTACTGATATTTCTCCTGGCAATCTTGATTCCAGCTTGTGCTTCTTCCAGCCCAGCATTTTTCATGATGTACTCTGCATATAAGTTAAATAAGCAGGGTGACAATATACAGCCTTGACATACTCCTTTTCCTATCTGGAACCAGTCTGTTGTTCCATGTCCAGTTCTAACTGTTGCTTCCTGACCTGCACATAGGTTTCTCAAGAGGCAGGTCACGTGGTCTGGTATTCCCATCTCTTTCAAAGTTTTCCACAGTTTATTGTGATCCACACAGTCAAAGGCTTTGGCATAGTCAATAAAGCAGAAATAGATGTTTTTCTGGAACTCTCTTGCTTTTTCCATGATCCAGCGAATGTTGGCAATTTGATCTCTGGCTCCTCTGCCTTTTCTAAAACCAGCTTGAACATCTGGAAGTTCACAGTTCACATACTGCTAAAGCCTGGCTTGGAGAATTTTGAGCATTACTTTACTAGCATGTGAGATGAGTGCAATTGTGTGGTAGTTTGAGCATTCTTTGGCATTGGCTTTCTTTGGGATTGGAATGAAAACTGACCTTTTTCAGTCCTGTGGCTACTGCTAAGTTTTCCAAATGTACTGGCATATTGAGTGCAGCACTTTCACAGCATCATCTTTCAGGATTTGTAAGAGCTCAATTGAAATGCCACCACCTCCACTAGCTTTGTTCATAGTGATGCTTTCTAAGTCCCACTTGACTTCACATTCCAGGATGTCTGGCTCTAGGTGAGTGATCACACCATCATGATTATCTGGGTCATGAAGATCTTTTTTGTACAGTTCTTCTGTGTATTCTTGCCACCTCTACTTAATATCTTCTGCTTCTGTTAGGTCCATACCATTTCTGTCTTTTATTGAGCCCATCTTTGCATGAAATGTTCCCTTGGTATCTCTAATTTTCTTGAAGAGATCTCTAGTCTTTCCCATTCTGTTCTTTTCCTCTATTTCTTTGCATTGATTACTGAGGGAGGCTTTCGTATCTCTCCTTGCTCTTCTTTGGAACTCTGCATTCAGATGCTTATATCTTTCCTTTTCTCCTTTGCTTTTCACTTCTCTTCTTTTCACAGCTATTTGTAAGGCATCCTCAGACAGCCATTTTGCTTTTTTGCATTTCTTTTCCATGGGGATGGTCTTGATCCCTGTTTCCCTGTACAATGTCATGAACCTCCGTCCATAGTTCATTAGGCACTCTGTTGGATCCAGTCCCTTAAATCTATTTCTCACTTCCACTGTATAATCATAAGGGATTTGATTTAGGTCATACCTCGTCTAGAGGGCTACTGCAGGAAAATTCCCATAGTTGGCTCAAAGGACAAATACTTGTGTGCTCATAAAACCCCTGGCTATCCACTCAGTCAAGAAGATAATCAGTAGAGCCGCCAAGAGCTATTCAGCAGCCAGTGCTGGGCCTTAGCATTTTGCCCTGTCCTTGTCCAAATCTGGCCTTCCAAAGATGGAGTCTGTAATCAAAGACGGAACGTGGAAAATGCCAATGAATCAAAGCATGCTGATTCCAGACAATCACTCCCCCAGGATCTTCCTTCTTTCATTTTGACTCAGGATGCATTCTCTTGCCACTCGCACTGTTAGCAGGGCCATTTCCACTCTCTCGACTTTCAGTTCATCCTTAACCTTCCCTTGGGCTGGCACCACATGACCAAGCTATTCTTTGTAGTGTGTGTTTGCATGTATGTGTGTTTGTGTAAAAGTAGTGAAGGAAGATCTAGCGCAAGAATGATTGCATATGTGTATTTTGTGGTGAGTGTGCAGTTTTATTCCCTCTTGTCTGCTGACAAGTAAGATGGGAAAAGTACTAGCTGGGTCTTCAGAAAGCTGCTATCATCGATCTTCATGATAATTTACTTTCTTATCTCTTTCTTTTCCATTCACCTTGAGCTATTATGGCTTCTTTTTTTTGTTGTTGTTATAGAAGCTCAGTAATTGGAAACCCGGTTTACAAGTCTGCTAACTTTTTATTCACTGAAAGTGTTTTTCCTTATCACACATAGAACCAAGAGAAAGAGAAGAGGAAGTGGGGAAAGTACACATTTTCGTGAAATCCAAAAGGATGAAAATTGAATTTATTTAATATTTCCAGTTACTGTTTCTCAGGAAGAATGTGAAAAGGGCACAGGGATTTGATATTTTGAATAATACACTGCTAAAGCTACATGAGGGAGTTTTTTCAAAAATCTGTTTTAGAGACTTCCCTCAAGTTCCATGTCGATAAAACTCTACTCTTCCACTGCAGGTGCTTGGGTTCATCCCTGGTCAGGGAACTAAGATCTTCCATGCCATGTGTGCAGCATAGCCAGGAAAAAGGATAAAAAAAAGTATTTAAAAAAGATTTTTAGTCTCTGGACCAGAGACTTTGAACTATCCTTCTGGAAGGATGTCAGCTCCAGAGAGCATTCCATAACAGAGAAATAACAACAACGGCAGTAATAATATTAGCAATTGATCATGTTTAGTAAGGATCGTGCTAAGTACTCCATATGTCATTATGGTATTCATTGCCAGCAAACCCAGAAGTAGGTTTCATTATTACCTCACTTTCAAAAAATGAAACCAAAGCTGAGAGAGGTTAAAAATAACTTACCTATGGTCATGGAACTAAAAAGTCAGACCCCAAACTAGGTCTGACTTGAAAGCCTACAATATCAACCAGCCTGAAAACTCATAACATGCATGACCAGTATGGGAAGGTTTCCTGGATGATTGCAAAACTGCCTCCATTGTGTCAGGGGTCTCCCATTCAAGTTCTCATGGTTTGAGAAGCCTGGTTTTGGTCAAAATGATAGCCGCAAACAAAGCGTTTAGGCAGAGAGGGCAAAGTACAGCTCCACGTATGCTTTGCTTAGTTCAAAAACATTTTTAAAGACTATGTAATTAGGCAGGGCTTTTTTTAAGTTAAAAAAATATTTTTAATTGAAGGATAATTGCTTCACAATATTGTGTTGATTTCTGCCACACATCAGCATGAGTCAGCCATAGGTAAACACTTGTCCCCTCCCTCTTGAAACTCCCTCCCACTTCCCACCCTATCCCACCCCTGAGTCATATAGCAAATTCCCACTGGCTGGCTCTTCTCCATACATATGTAGTGTATCTGTTTCCACACTACTCTTTTAATTCGTCCCACCCTCTCCTTCCCCCACTGCACCCACAAGTCTGTTTCCTATGNATGTAGTGTATCTGTTTCCACACTACTCTTTTAATTCGTCCCACCCTCTCCTTCCCCCACTGCACCCACAAGTCTCTTTCCTATGTCTAGGCAAATGTTTGTAAGTTGCAACAGCCAAGCCGCCCATGCCTTTCTGGGGCCCTCTGCAAAAGCAGAACCTCTGTGGACGGAGGCCCTGTCGTCAGACTGCTGGTAACATCTCCTTTGTCCGCTGTCCCCAGCTGTAGGATCTTCTCCAGGTTCCTCACCTCCTTTCTCTTATCTGTAAAGTGAACATAATAATAGCACCTGCCTCAAGTCATGGGCCCCGAGAACAGAGCTTCCAACCCAGAGGATCATCCCCAAGCCTTGAAACCTGATGGAGTTTGCCCTGCTGGGTTTTGACTCTTTCTTCTTTGCCTTTTCTCCCTTTGGGATGGGAATGTCTGTCACTGCCCACCCCACCATTTTGGGAGCAGATGACTGGCTTTCTAATTTCATAGGTTCAAAGATGGAGAGGAATTCTGGCCTAGGATGTTTTATCATACAGAGTCTCATGCTTGATTTAGATGATTTAAATGATGAGATTTGGGAACTTTGAGCTGATGATATTTATTTTTTTAATTAACTTATTCATGTATTCAGTTTGGGCTGCACTGGGTCTTGGCTGCTGCTGCGTGTGGACTTTCTCTGGTTGTAGTGAGCAGGAGCTCCTCTAGTTGCCGTGGGAGGGCTTCTCATCACAGTGGCTTCTCTTGGTGTCTCTTGCTGCACAGTACAGGCTCTAGTGCATGCGGGCTCAATAGTTATGTATGGTGCCTGGGCTCACTTGCCCCATGGCATGTGGGATCCACCTGAACCAGGGACCAAATTCATGTTACCTGCATAGGCAGGCCGATTCTTAATCACTGGCCCACCAGGGAAGTCTGAGTTGATGATATTTAGATGGGAGTTTCAGATGCACTGATGCTTTAATGGGTTGAAATTTGGGGGAATGTAGGGATGGGGTCATTGCTTTTTGCCTGTGTGGGACAGGCACGCATCTTTGGAGCCCAGAGACAGATCACAGTAGGCTGAATGCTATTCCCCTAAAAGATGACCTTGTCTAATTCCTGGAACCTGTGAATGTTATCATATCACAAGAGAGAAAGAGAGAACTTTGCAGATGTGATTGAGAGTTTTGAGATGGAGAGATTATCCTGGATTATCAAGGTAGGCCTAAATGCTTTTTGTTTGTTTTTGATAGTATTATCATTGTAGGCATTGGAAGGATTTCAGGAAATAGGACTCTGCTGCTGCTGCTGCTAAGTTGCCTCAGTCATTTCAGACTCTGTGCGATCCCATAGACGGCAGCCCACCAGGCTTCCCCGTCCCTGGGACTCTCTAGGCAAGAACACTGGAATGGGTTGCCATTTCCTTCTCCAATGCATGGAAGTGAAAAGTGAAAATGAAGTTGCTCAGTCATGTCTGACTCTCAGCAACCCCATGGACTGCAGCCCACCAGGCTCCTCCATCCATGGGATTTTCCAGGCAAGAGTACTGGAGTGGGGTGCCATTGCCTTCTCCGAGAACTCTGCTAGGGTCCTTCAATATGGGTCTGTGGGTATTCTGGGGTGAATTAGGAACTCCCGGAATTTGTGTGTGATATTTGGTGTGTATGTGCACAAACTGAGTGATGTATTCATTTGCCAGTTCAGAAGCAGCACAGTACTGCTGGTGGGGTAAGAAGAATCTGTCCTAGGCCTCCCTCTTTGACTTGTAGATGGCTGTCTTTGCTGTGTCTCTCACAACAGCATCCCTCTATGTGTGTCTATCTCTGTGTCCAAATGTCCCCATTTTACAAGGATACAGATTGTATCAAATTAGAGCCACCTTCATTTTAAAACTTGATCACCTCTGTTCAAGACCCTGTCTTCCAATAAGACCACCTTCTGTGGTACTGAGGCTTAGGACTCCAATACATTTGGGGGGTGAGGGACACAATTCAATCCATAATGCTGTGGATGTTTCCAGAGCTTTCATCAGATCTCAGAAGTACCCAGCATACGCATTCATGCATGCCCAGGCACACATGCTCACAAAGATTAAAACCCTCTGTAAAGGTCAAAGCCCACACTATGGGCAGGAGGCAGTGAATGGTTGTGAGAAAAGGCATCCAGACCCCTGGATTCTTATCTCAATAGGAAGAGGCCAGCTTTGCTCAGCAACCTGAAACCATGTTTTGAAGTAGACAGCTTGTCTGAAGGCAGTCCGTGGAGTGGGAGAAGAAGAGGCTATAGAATGAGTCCAATCTGTCTTGACATCATCTAGGCTCTGTGTTGCCTCAGGGAACTCAACCTCTCTGAGACTGTTTTTTGGTCAAAAAAATATCACTTACCTTAAGGCTATGGATGAAAGTAAAAGTGTTAGTCACTCAGTCGTGTCTGACTCTTTGTGACCCCATGGACTGCAGCCCACCAGACTTCTCTGTCCATGGAATTCTCCAGGCAACAATACTGGAGTGGGTTGCCATTTCCTTCTCTATGGATCTTCTCCACCCATGGATTGAACTGGGGTTTCCCACATTGCAGGCAGACTCTTTATCATCTGAGCCACCAGGGAAGCTTAAATGATGATGAATTACAGTGCATGGAATTCTCTAGGCCAGAATACTGGAGTGAGTAGCTGTTCCCTTCTCCAGGGGATCTTCTCAACCCAGGAATCAAACCATGTCTCCCGCATTGTGGATTCTTTATGGTCTAAGCCAGCAGGGAAGCCCAAGAATTCTGGAGTGGGTAGCCTATCCCTTCTCCAGGGGATCACCCCAACCCAGGAATCAAACCAGGTCTCCTGCATTGCAGGTGGATTCTTTACCAGCTGAGCTACCAGGGAATGATATGGATATAAAGTACCAAACTCTGTCTGGATCCTAGCAGGCATGCAGAGACCCATTATCATTATGGGTGGATACGATTAATGAACACATACTCCACTCTGCTCCTGGGAGTCTAGCTCAACTGCAGCACAGAATAAAGGAGCAGAGGCGGCGACTCAGGCTCTGCTTTCAATCTGAGACAGACGCTGCTTGCCTCGTGGATGTGACCTTGGCAGGCCATCCTGACAGATATGGCTTTCAAGAAAAATGTCTCATCGGTCGTCCAGTAAATCAAGGAGGCAAGGAATCCTTCAGTCAGTTGCATGGACACTGCCTCAGTTTGACAAAAGACTTATGTTCCCACTGGGGGCAGGGGCTTGTTGATGTTGTATGGCGTCCAATGTGTTAGGGTAAAGTCTGAGCTGCTGTAACTAACAGACCCCAAATATCAGTACCTTAAACTAGATAAGAGTTTGTCTTTATGTCATAGTAGAGGCATGAGTGCAGGGGTGCTAAGCTGATAGGCAGCCCTGCCGTTAACATGTGGCTCTTCCTTGTAGGTGCGAAGTGGTGGCCATCGTCTCTTACCTAGCAGGAACGGAGAACGTATACTCGAGGTTTTAAGTTAAGACCCTGAGTTCACCCATCATTAGCTTATATCTCATTTGGCCAGAAGTTAGTGACGGGCTCACCGAGCTATAAGGAAGGCTTAGATACATCCTTTTTTGTTGTTGTTGCTATTGTGTTTGGCAGCAGGCGGGGTGGGGGTGTGGGGTGGTGTGGCGGATTTCTTTTATTTTTAGCTTTTTGTTTTTTATTGGAGTATAGGTAATTAACAATGTTCTGACAGTTTCAGGTGGACAGCAAAGGGATTCAGTCATACAAACACATGATACAGTTTGCTTTTTGTTGCTGTTTCTTTTCCTGGCTGTACTGCATGGTATGTGGGATCTTAGTTCCCCGACTAGTTCCCTGTACTCTCTGCGTTGGAAGTGCAAACTCTTAACCACTGGACCACCAGGGATGTCCCTTAGATATGCCATCTTTAACTGGGTTGCCATGTGCCCAGCTAAACTTAATTATTATGGGAAAAGAAGAGTGAGGAATACACCTAGCAGACTGCCTCATGCAGCTCATGGCATCTTTTTCTCATTCTGGGCCTGACAATGGTCCGTTCCTTTCTAAGAAACCTTGTTATGCTCCTTTTAAAGAAACACCCTTCTCCTGCTTCCCTCATAGCTCAGTTGGTAAAGAATCTACCTGCAATGCAGGAGACCCTAGTTCAATTCCTGGGTTGGGAAGGTCCACAGGAGAAGGGATAGGCTACCACTCCAGTATCCTTGGGTTTCCCTTGTGGCTCAGCTGGTAAAGAATCCACCTGCAATGTGGGAGACCTGGGTTCAATCACTGGGTTTGGAAGACCCCCTGGATTAAGGAAAGGCTACCCACTTGGATAAATTATACATTTCTCTGAGACTCACTTTCTGCAGTTGGAAGGAGATAATAAATCTTGTTGTGCCTAACTCCAGTATTCTGGCCCGGAGAATTCTATGGATTATACAGTCTATGGGGTTGCAAACAATCAGACACGACTGAGCAACTTTCACTTTCTTCTCCTGCAAAACGTGTGCGTGCACGCGCGCACACACACACACACACACACACACACCTGTGATTCAGCCCAGAGGTGTGAGCATTAGGCCCTTGAATATTGGAATATAGAGCTCCAGGTTCCCACGATCGCATGGTAGTTTATAATCACCTAGCTCGCTCCATTCCATTATCTTATTTGATCTTTACCTCAGCTTTGAGAGTTAGTCACAAGATTTATCATCTCCTTCCAACTGCAGAAAGTGAGTCTCAGAGAAATGTGTAATTTACCCAAGGCAGCACAATTCACTGGTGCTAGACTCAGGGCATCTGATACCTAATTTAGAGCATTTCCATCTACAGCTAGGGGAAAAGATGGAAAATTGGAACTCAATTCAATTGGAACAAATTCATTCATTCTTATTAGTAATTTTATGGGCTTGACAATGGTTGAAAAACAAGACAGAAAGTTTACCTTTCTCAGATTGAAAACAGTTGAAAAACCAGAGAGAAAGTTTACCTTTCTAAGGCATCTTTGCACCTCCTGATACCTCTCTTCCAACAGCTACAAGGATCAGAAACATCATATTCTCTTCTGAGAGCACAAATATGTCTACTGTTTGGGGCCTCCACTACGACAGCTTATGGTACAACACTGTCTGTCCACTCCTATCTTTGTTAACAAGGGTTTTTGTTTATGGATACTGCAGGTGTCAACTAGCCATAAGGAGGAAAGCCCTATAATAAAGTTTACACCAGGATGTAAATGTGTAATTAGTTGTTCATGGAGTATGTTAAAGTATAAAAAAAAACAACTTGGTTATGCTCCTAAATGAACTTTGAATTGGTAGAATTTCAGGGGAGTCAGTAGCCAAGTAAAAAATCTTTGAGTTTGGAAGTTTCTTTAGGCATAATGCACTCCTTTTACCAATAAGGGTCCATATAGTCAAGCTGTGATTTTTCCAGTGGTCATATACGGATGTGAGAGTTGGACCATACAGAAAGCTGAACACCAAAGAATGATGCTCTCAAACCATGGTGCTGGATAAGACTACTCTTGCGAGTCTTACAGACTGCAAGGAGGGCAAACCAGTCTATCCTAAAAGAAATCAAACCTGAATATTTATTGGAAAGACCAATGCTGAAGCTGAAGCCCTAATACTTTGGCCACCTGATGCGAAGAGTTGACTCACTGGAAAAGACCCTGATGCTGAGAAAGACTGAGGGCATGAAGAGAAGAGGGTGACAGAGGATGAGATGGCTGGCTGGCATTATTAACTCAATGGACATGAGTCTGAGCAAATGCCAGGAGATAGTGAAGGACAGGGAACCCTGGTGAGCTTCAGTCTGTGGAGTCCCAGAGTTGGACACAACTTAGCAACTGAACAACAACTCCTTTGATTGCTATGGTGCCCAGAATCTTTTCCTGGCAGGAAAGTCTGCCTTAAAGTAAGACCAAGGGATCACAGCAACACATTATCATTAATTAAGACCCAGTATGTCTCTAGCTCTCTCCTGGGCATATTATTTGAATGACCTAATTCAAGCCTTAGAACAATGCTATCAGTAAGGAGTGATGGGCCTTATATTACAGATGATAATAGTAAGAGCTGCCATTTTGTTTAGCCTTCGAGAAGTGAAGCTGCTCAGTTGTATGTGGCTGTTTGTGATCCGATGGACTGTAGCCTACCAGGTTCCTCCATCCATGGAATTTTCCAGGCAAGAGTACTAGAGTGGGTTTCCACTTCCTTCTCCGGGGGATCTTCCTGACCTGGGGATCAAACCCAGGTCTCCCACATTGCAGGCAGATGCTTTACTCTTTGAGCCACCAGGGAAGCCCCAAGTTAGTAAAGTTAGGGATGTTAGTAAAGGCTAAATACTTAGCCTTTCCTATGTGTAAATTAAGATATGAGGTTTTGTAAGGTTAAATACATTGACCAAGGCCATATTAAAAATTAGACTTCAAACCCCAAGCCCTATAATTCCAAAATTGGTGCTTTTCTAGCATTGCTTCCTCTGATACCCTCAGTTCGACCACTAACACTTCTTCATCTGGGCAGAGAGGTTACTGGGGATGGGATTTCATGTATTCATCCTTCAACTCCACTTTTAATCAAATAATCTAGTACAAAAATTTGTTAATATATTGACTGATATGTTTTTTATATTTCTACAATATCTTCATATAGAGAAAAGTGTTCACTATATGTTGAAAGGATTACATCCTATTAAGAAAAAGCGAAAGTATACATAGATGACATGTTTCCAGTTTAGAAAGAAAAATGCATAAATAGGTACAATCTAGAAGGATATTTACTAAGACATTCAATGGCTATAATCCTATAATAGAAATAAAATTTGGAAGTGAATATCTTTTATAATTATAATGATGTCCATCATCTCTCCTGCACTTATATTGATAACTGTAATTGACTGTCCTCCTTTTTCGGGTGGGAAATTTCTTCCCCCTCCATGAGGTCAGGATGGAGCTTCCATTCACAGCATGCTGCCTCACTGCACCCAAGAAATGGGCATGTGACCAAGCCTGGACCAATCAGTGTCTGGTGTGACTGGTCTCAACGGGCAGCAAACTAAAGTGCTCTTGATATCCACCCACACTGCTCTGTCCCTTCTCGGAGCTCACCTGCAGCAGTGCTGGGCAGTTCCCAGGATACTGACGGCTTCCCACCTCCGACACCCATGCCTCTTTTGTTTCTCTATCTCAGACATCTTTCCAGTGCTATAGAAACCCGGCTCAGTCCAAGTGCAGGGTGTTCACAAGTGCTGGGGACTGACACCCTCAGGGACCATCCTCAGCCAGTTAGGGATGAGAGTCTGTGGACAAACCACCTCCTGGCTTCCCTGTCCCCTGGTGGGAGAATTCTGACCTACATTCCACATGGTGCCTCTGAGGGACCCACCAGACCTGCAAGCCAGTTGCCCACAGTGGTTCCCCACTCATTAACACCCTGTTGAGTCTTCTCCCATCTGGTGGACTTTCTTTGCCCCCTCATCTGTGCTCCCTTTTACCCTTTCCCAAATACTCTACCTATATCAAAAGCCTTGTCTCAGGGTCTAACCTATTAGGGTCTTTTCCCCAAACTTCCCAAACTGAGGGGCAGATGTAGCCGTCTCTTTCCCCTTGGATGATAATCCTGAGCATGAAATCTAGAATTCTGGTGGCATGGCTCCTGCAACTGAGTCTGAGAACATGTGACGAATGGACCCACAGAGTCCAAGAATTAGAGAAACTCATGCTGTGAGCATCCTGGGATTCAGCCCACCTTGAGGTCGACTCCACTCTGACCTTGACCTAGACATTATATTACTTTATTATCTTGAGTTTCAACTAGTTTTGAATTGAGTTTCTCTCTCTTGCAAGCAAAAGAGTCCTGGTGGGGTGATGTTTATTTTCTTCTTTTTGCTTATGTTTTTCTCTAATACAATACACAAGAGCTTTTTATTTAAAAAAAAAAAAAAGTGGGCAGAATAGGGGAGCTCCTTGGTGGTCTAGTGGTTAGGATTCGGCGCTTTTCACTGCCATGGTTCGGGTTCAGTTCCTGCTTGGTGAACTGATATCCTGTAAGTTGTGTGGTATGCCAAAAAAAAAGGCAGAAGTCCTAAGGAAAAGAAGAAAAAAACAATGGAAATGTCTTTGACGGTGTCACCTAAATAGCCCATGTATGGGCAGAGTTCACCCTCTTCTCTTAGTATCAGTGAAACCAGGCCTTTGTGAAACAATGGACTCAGTGAACCATGAGTCTTCACAGGCAAGCACACTCCCCAAATGCTCCCACAGTGCTGAAGGACAGAGCGTGTTTCCTTTGTCAGCTCCACCAATCACCCCGACTCTTAGAATGATTTGGATGTTGCTTCTCATTTGGCCCCAAAGATGTGCCCTAGTTAATGGCTTGGAAAACCATGTCATCATCCATAGAATCTGGAGAATCCAGGGAGAGCCCTGAACCAGACATTTCCGCTGCAGAGCAAGCATTCACTGATCCTGCACGTTTTAACAATGTTTGTGTTATTTCTCACAACTGTTTAGTCATTATAAATCCTGTGTAAACAGATGGTCTTTTTTTTTTGGTCCTAAGAGTTATATTAATAAAATTTGTATATTGTGCATACTGGTAACTACGAATATTTATATTTACCAAGTAATATTCTCTCCATTTAAAAATACCTTTATGCTAAAGAGAAAGCTGATTTAGTCTTTACAGAAACATACTAAGGCTTTATGTTTCTGTGGCTTTTTTATAGCCAGAAGTGTTCACAGATTGCTGGGTATTGCTGAGAAGAGGAATGGAGAGAAACTCAGAGCACTGTCACCCTCTGCTCAAAGCACAGAGACGTCTTCATACACACCTCCATGTCTGTATCTTGAGGCAAGCATCAGTGAGAATAAAACTGGTCCAAATAAGATGGTTCTGGTTCTAAAAAATGTGTAATTCCTTTAAACTGTAATTCCATATTTAGAAATCTGCACTAAGAATCCAGAATAGAGCTGTGAGCAAAGATATATAGATAGATATATAGATAGATATAGATAGATATATAAATAGTAGTATTTATAATAAATATTGGAAACAATTCAAATGTACAATAATTACTTATTAGTTAAATCGTAGTATATTCATATCATGAAAATCTGTGCAGCAAGTAAAAATAATATAGATTTCATGGCAATGGGGAAGAGCTAAATCTACAGTATAAGTGAGAGAAAAGGCAGATTGTTCAGTTACTAAGTTGTGCCTGACTCTTTGTGACCCCATGGACTGCTGCTCGCCAGGCTTCCCTCTCCATCACCATCTCCCAGAGTCTGCACAAACTCATATCTGTTGAGTCAGTGATGCCAGCCATCACTGGGAAGCCATCACACTCTCATCCTCTGTCTCCCCCTTCTCCTCCTGCCCTCAATCTTTCCCAGCATCAGGGTCTTTTCCGGTGAGTAGGCTCTTCGGATCAGGTGGCCGAAGTATTGGAGTTTCAGGTTCAGCATAAGTCCTTCCAATCAGGGTTGATTTCCTTTAGGACTGACTGGTTTGATCTCCTTGCAGTCCAAGGGACTCTCAAGAGAGTCTTCTCCAGTACCGCACTTTGAAAGCATCAGTTCCTCGGCTCTCAGCCTTCTCTGTGGTCCAACTTTCATATCCATGCATGACTACTGGAAAAACCATAGCTTTGATTATATGGATCAACCTTAGTTGGCAAAATTATGTTTCTCCTGTTTGTCGTGGAGAAGGCAATGGCAACTCACTCCAGTACTCTTGCCTGGAAAATCCCATGGACGGAGGAGCCTGGTAGGCTGCAGTCCATGATAAGGGTCGGACACAACTGAGCGACTTCCCTTTCACTTTTCACTTTCATGCATTGGAGAAGGAAATGGGAACCCACTCCAGTGTTCTTGCCTGGAGAATCCCCGGGACGGGGGAGCCTGGTGGGCTGCCATCTATGGGGTCACACAGTCAGACACGACTGAAGTGACTTAGCAGCAGCACTCTATGTCAGTACAAGTAGAATTGTAGAGGCTTTGAAAAAAAATCAAGCTCTTCTGACTTGGAAGGCTTTACAGTTTGGAACAGCACTGCCCAGTAGAATGTTCTGAAACGATGGAAATGTCCGGTGCAAGTAGCAATTGGGCTCTCAGAATGTAGATAGTATGAATGAGGTATAGAATCTTATATTTAATTTTAATTAATTTAAATTATGTAGCCATATGTGGCTAGGGGCATCTATAGAAGAAAAGGCATACTTGGAGATAATTATAATACACTAGTGCTAGAGAAGCGCAGAGCATGGAGATATTAATTCTGTTCATAAAAATCCTCTGAGGGGAGATACATTTTGGGCAATGAGTCTAAAGGTGTAGTTAGGAATTCACTCTGAAGGGAAGAGAATTTCAGACAAAGGATATTGCAGATGCAAAGGCATGGAGTCATGACTGTGCCTGGCGTTTCTGAGAAAGACAGAAAACAAAAAGCAAATGAAAAAGGATACCAGAAAAAGCTCAGAAAACAAACAACAAAGCAAAACAGAAAAGGACACCAGAAAAAGCTCATGTCCCCTTAAGAAGGATGGGGAGAATACAATTTGGCCAAAAAATCCAGTAACATTAAGCTCTAGAGGAAGGAGTCTTTTTGCTACATCTCTTGGGGAATAGTGTCGATCAAAACCCACAATCTCAAGGTAGGAAGAGCTCTTACTCTGTGCCATGCACTGTACTAGAAGCTTTCATATGCTTAATCTCATTTAATTACTACATTTTACTAAAAAGGAAAGCAAGGCTTGAAGGATAAGTAACTGCCCAAGAACACACAGCTAGTACGTAGCTTAACTTGGATTCAAACTTCTGACTCAGCTGATTCCAAAGCCCTATTTTCACTGTTGGGGGAGGAAATGGCAACCCATTCCAGGACTCTTGCCATGGATGGACGGAAGAGCCAGCTAGGCTACAGTCCATGGGGTGGCAAAGAGTCAGACACCACTGAGCATATCATGTTAACCCACCCAGCAATAGGCTTAAATAGAACATAGAAATATTCTTTAGTGGAATGCAGACTCCACGAGTTTATTTTTAAACATATCGTGGGTCATTTCTAAGCCCTAATGGTGACATCCCAGGGGACAACTACCATCATGATTACTGAACTCTGAGTTGTCTATCAAAGATAGACAAAGACTGAGCTGAACTCTTCCAGGCCATTGTTCAATATGATCTCATACCATATCAAATGCTGTAGATTACTAGAACCAACAGAACCAAATTTAGTGCCAATGTTCATGTCCCCTAGGCCTGATTTACAAGGGCATTACCAAATGACAAAATCTAAGGTTCAGAAACTTATCTATGCTGCCTGGCAGCTCCCACTGGTTAAAAGATCTTGAATTTTCAACATCCCATTTTCTGGGCCACTGTCCTCACCATTGTGTCTTTCTGAACCTTGCTCTGATTTGACTCAATAGCCTTGAGTTAACTCCATCAACTGCCTATACAGTAAAGCTTCCCAACATCTGTTCTGCTCTACTTCTGGGAATTCCTGCTAGGTTTGCATGACATTGAACTCAAATCTCACCCCCACCCCCCACCCCCACTAATTAGGACAGCAACAGAAGGCCAGGGGAAATAGGGACATTCAAGAGAGAAAGAAAAAAGACTCTTCTTTACTGCTGCTGCTGCTGCTAAGTCGCTTTAGTCGTGTCCAACTCTGCGACCCCATAGATGGCAGCCCACCAGGCTCCACCGTCCCTGGGATTCTCCAGGTAAGAACCCCGGAGTGGGTGGCCATTTCCTTCTCCAACGCATGAAAGTGAAAAGTGAAAGTGAAGTCACTCAGTCGTGTCTGACTCTTAGCCACCTCATGGACTGCAGCCTACCAGGCTCCTCCATCCATGGGATTTTCCAGGCAAGAGCACTGGAGTGGGGTGCCATCGCCTTCTCCTAGCGTTTAATAAAATGCCAGTTTTCTTGTCCCATGCACTGAAGTGAAGGGTTAGTCACTCAGTCATGTTTGACTCTTTGCAACCCATGGACTGTAGCCCCCCCAGACTCCTCTGTCCATGGAATTCTCCAGGCAAGAATACTAGAGTGGGTTTCCATTTCCTTCTGTAGGAGATCTTCCTGACCCAGGAATTGAACCTGAGTTTCCCACATTGCAGGCAGTTTCTTTACTGTCTGAGCCAGCAGAGAAGCCTACTGCATGTATTAGAAAATTTCTTTTTCTAATAGTGAATATATTTGAGACCTGGTCTCTTTCAAAACGTGTTTCCCCAACTTTGGTTGGGAACTTAGAGCAGAATAAACACAGAAGACTTACACTTGGATATTGATTACTAAGTAGTTATCCCAAACATATGCAACCATAAAGTAGGTCTTAGGGCTTCCCTGGTGGCTCAGAAGGTAAAGTATCTGCTGCAATGTAGGAGACCCAGGTTTGATCCCTGGGTCAGGAAGATCCCCTGGAGAAGGGAATGGCTACCCACTCTAGTACTTTTCTTGGGAAATCTCATGGACAGTGGAGCCTGGTGGGCTACAGTCCATGGGATCGAACAGAGTTGGACATGACTGAGTGACTAACACTTTCATACTTTTCACAAAGCAGGTCTACCAAAAGAATGATTTAATAAAAGGGAGGGGGGTGGTTGTGGGGAGGCAGGGGAAAGAAGTGAATATGTTGTTGTTCAGAAAAATATCAATGTCATTATGGAATAAGAAATCAGAAAATTTCAGTTTAGTGTTGTTTGAGTTTAATTTATCTTATAGCTTAATGGACATTGCAAGAATGGGGGTAGGTAAGCAGAAAAACATCATATTTTCCAAAACTATGTCCCCTAAAGGTTTTGATTAGACCCTGGTTCCAGCCCAGCAGAGCTAGGAGACAAACAGCAGGACTTTAGGAAGGAGGATTAGCCAAATATCAGTAGCTGAGATCCTTAATTAACTGAATTCATTTTTCTGAGTTCTACTCCTTAGAGAAAGACAGTCAAATAGATGTGGGCTTAATACTTCCTAATGAAAGTAGCCTGGTGAATAGTCTCATTAATTAAAGCAGTAGGTTTTAGTACTGAATTTTTTCTTTTAAAACTTGTTTATATACATTTTAATATAAATTTATACATATGATCAATACGACCATTTTTCAAAGTATAGTCTTTTCCTTTTCTTCCTTTTTTTCTTCCTCTTGCCCTCTCTGCTCTGTTCATGTCAATGCCCACACTGCCCACCAGTAATCCTAGGTACTACATAGTGCGTGTGCTTCCACATTTTACTGGAAGACAGACAGACACACACACACACACACACAGGAATGATATACACACTTTAGTGTATCTGCCATTCTTATTTAATACCTCATGAGAATCTGTCCAAACCGACTGTATGGCTCTAAACCATTCTTTTCAAGGCTACAAAATCATTTCATGCTTTAGACATACTGTTGATCTAATGTGGATTTTTTTTATCCTTAAAAAAAAAAGAGATGATGCTAGACTTTGTTTCTTAATTTGCAAGTGACCTTGAACACTCTCTTCTCCTCCCTGGACCTCCGTTTCTTCACTGTGAAGCAGACATGTGGGACGATGATGACCTTGAACGTCCTCTGCATCTTGTTTTAAACTTCTCTGCTTCTGCGCCTGCGCCCACTGTCCTGTGTTTTGCTGCAGTGAACTGAAAATGACCACTATTGCTGACTCAGGAACAAGCGTCCTGCCTGTCTGAGTCTCGTTATTTTGGACCTACATTTTACACACAGACTAGTTGCTTCCAGACTCCTCTGAAATGGTATGGTGAGGGAGGCATGCCCTGACTAGTTGGTGTCCCCCAGATACCCAAGGTTCAAGGGAGAACTGGACAGTGAAGCTGATTACAGAGATCTAAGGTTCTGCTGAGTACGTTGAGATGTACCTTCACCTAAACAGGACACACTCCGAGCAGAGCAGGTGCTGTGTTTGAGTACTTTCTCAGGATGGTCTCAATTGTCTTTTAATAAGGTAAATGCTTGGTTGGCTTGTGACCACACCACTGACTGAGGAGGCCAAGCGTTGCGCAGTGGTTACCCCCCTTGTTAGGCTTTCCTATCCTGTGTGTGTTTACCAACAGTGAATCTTCTGAACCAGGGAGGAAGAACTGGATTTATTTGCTAGATCTAAGGGGCTTCAAACAAAGAAAGATTTATTTGTTAAATCTAAGGGGCTTCAAACAGATAATTCTTGAAGTCTGGAAAATGACCCATTTGCTTATTGAAAGAATACCAGGCATCCAGCCTCAGAGTAGGTACTTCACATGCATACTTCCATTTAATCCACAAACAACCCTTTAGGGAGGTTAATACATATTCTTATAATCGTCATTTTACAGATTGAGAATTTCTCTCCAAGGTCACAGAGCCAGGAGGTGGTGTAGTGTGTCTGGCAGCACCCACATTCTTCACCCAGAGCAACACTCCAGTAGAACCAGGTGCTAGCAGACAAGAGGGACAAAAATACTGTACAGCTTTCCTACTGCTTTCTCACTGTCTCCTGAAACCCACAATGAGTCCACGCACCTGTCGTCTGTAGAAGTTTTAGGTCTTTGTGGCTCATAGCAAAATCATCTGAACATAGATACAGATGATGGACCAGAGTCAGCACTGACTCGGGCTCAAATTCTGGCTCTGAGCTCTGACCTTAGGCAAGTTTCTTCGCCATTCTGTCCAACTGGCCGGGCAGCTGTTTGTCACCTGCTGCCCCGCGGACGCGAGGAAGCTGGCACCGCAAGCGCCAGGCTAACACCAGAGCCAGGGCTTGTTAAACACCGCTTCCTCTCCCTTTTCTTTCCTCCTCTAGCGCGGTTGAAGGCAGCATCTTGAATGCCAAAGGCTGAGCTCCTAGTCCTCCCCTGCCTGGGCCCCAGTTTGCTCCCGGCGACTGATACAAGCGCTGGCGTCAGGGCTGCCACTGGATGGCCTCTTTTCCACTAAATTCTGCCCCCTCCCCACCTCCACATTCTGCCGGGTAGACACGAGTTTTCAAAAATAGCTATTTATTTGCTTAACTGCAAGAGGAGGAGGGGGAGCAGAGCGATCGAGGGCAAAATCAATTACTATTTTTCATCTTTGACAAAGTAATTAAGGCCATAGTGACTGGCTAATTCCGACCGAATGGCTGCGCGTTGATGGATGCGGATTTACGGCCTGCTCGGCGGCGGTGCTCAGAGCCAGATTATCACTCCAAACAGGCGGCGGCAGAGGGCGGGGGATGGAGGCCCGCAGTGGCAGGACCGGAGCCTTCTTGTATTTTAATACTGCGGCTCCCTCCTCGGCGCTACCCGCCCCGCGCTCTCCCCAGCCCTCGCACCCCTGCCCTGCTGCTAGGCTGATGCCCGCCACTCCACACCCCAGTCGACTTCAGATCGACCCATCTAGGTCTCCCCGCTCCGCAATCCCCCTCCCTCTCTGCACGCGGCCCCTCCTCTGCAGGATCTAGCCACTGGAAGGGGAGGAGGTGGGAAGCCAAAGCAGCGCCTCCGCTAACGCCCTGCAACCTCCGCTTCAACCACCTCCAAAGGGCCTGACGCACGTCGGGCCCCACGCGGGAACCGAGTGCGCACTTGGCCGGGGAAGGCCTGCGGAGGAAAGGTCAGACCTGTGGGTGGGGGGCTGAGCCAGGGCTCGGGGCGGCAGACAGCAGCACGCCGCCGCCTCTGCGTACTTTCCTCTCTCCCGCCCGGGCCGGGACGTCTGTGCGCCCCGGAGCGTCGGCGCGCTAGCATCTGGCACTTGGCGGGGGCGGCTCGAATGCAAATTGCGAAAACTGACTTCGAAGTCGTGACTGTCTTTTGGAAGTCAGCCCAGGGCCGGGAGGGCGAGGCCTACCCGGATCTAAGGGTGAGCATCCTGGCGCAGAAATTCGGGGCTGCCTTGCCTGCCCTTTACCTAAGTTCTCAAATCCTGCTTTGACTCTTTGCGGACTGTTTGGGAAGAAGCGCCTGGCAGAGCCCATTGGATTTCCCCGAGGCTCTGGGAGTCCAAGGTGTTTCCACGATCCCGCCAGGGTCGAAGCAAGCGCCCCATGTGGGATTCCTGGCCTCACCTGCTCTTCTTACCCTCGTGCAGCGAGAGCCCACCACAGTCCCACTCTACTTGCCTTCTTCCCCTCTCTGCCACCTAGCTGGGTTTCCCTCCTGGAAAGCGCTATCGGGCCCCCAGACAGCCTTGTAGGAGGGTTGGGAAGACTGTCCAGGATTCGAAGGTGACTTTCTGAGCCTCCGTCTCCCGCTTTCTAACTGGGAGTTTCTCAAAAACTGTTTTTGAAGCTAAATGGAAAAGCCCATTCATGGAAAGCCCTTGAACGATTGTTCAATGTTGAGAGCTTAATAAATGTTCAATCAAAACTGAAAGAGGTCTGAAGCTCCCCGCCCCGCCCCCCAGTAAACTTGGGGAGGAATGGCACTTCAGGGAACCTCTCCCCCTTCCATCATCCTGCAGACCGTGGGTCCCTAGCCGGCTGCTCTTGGAGGGGCAGAGCCAGTAAGCTGAGGCATCCGTGTGCACTGGTGCGGCTCGGAAGGAGGCGGAGGGACCCGGCAGGAATACCCTGGGCGCCCACCGCAATCTGCCGCCGCAGCCTCGCCTGCGGGCGCCGCAGCATTGTCCTCACGCCGCGTGGGGACAGCCCAGTCGAGTGCGACGCCGCCGACCTCGAGGCGGTGGGCACGGCTGCGGGCGGCAGGGTAGGGACAGAATGCTTTGCGGAGCTCTCCATTTCCAAGGCCTGGGGTTCCCTGAACTGGCTTGGCCAGAGGGGAAGCGTCTGCTACGATTCCCCTGCCAGGCTCCAAACTACCCCGTTTGTAAAGATGTCTTCCCTGTCTTATGATTGCAGTCATTGCTTCATACCAGCAGGAACGCCCGTCTTTTTTTCTCACCGCGGCCACCCTGGCCTCAGTATGGTAGAACGTCCTCTGCTGGCACCCGGAGGGCCAGCCCTGCCGCCCAGCTGCCCCGGATGGTGATTTGGAGGGTCTATTACACCTTATGCGTCATTCCCTGCCTGCGGTGGATTTTTATCAACAGGGACAGGAAGAAAGAATGGAGTTCCTTTGACTTTGAAAGTGACCTAAGAACCAGATCAGTATTGGGAATAATTTCTTTTTTATTTCTCTATAATGTTGTCAGAGGAGCTTAAAACATGCAATGAAAATAATCCTAATTTTACTTAGGAATGTCTCTTCATTGTGTTCATGGAGATAACGTAGAAATGCAAACACTAGACCTCAATTTTTTAAGCGAAGACCTATTTTTTAAGGATTCCCCCCAACACTAGTTGACAGGGAGGTTGGGAATCTGAAGTCAGATACAGGCAAGGTTGGTACAGCCTTTTAAATGCAGGGGCCCCGTGCACAGCCATTGCAGGGCTGTGGTTCTTCCTGCGACCCTCCATCTCTTTAGCGTGGTACTGCGGAATCCTCTTCCTGCAGGTTTGGAGAGGTGGCAAGGGGATCTAGCCAAGGAGAAAGAATGAAACACGACAGTGATTTAACTCCTTCCCCTACGCCCACCTCGGCAGCCCAATCCTATCCATTGGTGGCTGCGCCTCGGCATGGGTGCAGTGGGACGTGTCCCTCCCATGTTTCCCTTAATTAGGAGGAGGAAAACTGTCATCCCTTCCCGCCGGCTTCGGTTTAGTAATCAGACCCACATGAGTCACGCCGAACACGCAGCCCCCTCCCGCCTGAGTGACAACTGGCCAGCGTACTCTCAGCTGATGTCCCTTTAAAACTCGAATCCAAGGGGGTAATGATTTATCAAACTTGTATTATCAAGAAAATGTCAAACGAAGGGCACCTTGCTTTGCACTGACGCAAACCCGGCCTTTCCCAAGGAGATATAGAAAGCGCCTCTCTTGCTGGAGCTAAACCCAGTCTTGTCAATAGCTGGTCTCACTCTCTACTCGTTGACTCGGTTGCCCGTTTCAGACATGGTGAGTGTTTGCTTTTGTTCTTTTAAGAGGAGAGGGGTCTGAGAGGGTAAGAAAGGCAGATTCGTTTTGGGTATTTCTTTGTGAAATGTTCTATATATTCTGAAAGGCAAAGGGAAGACAACCATAGGTACATTATAGTTGTGAGCATCACCTGGGGGTGGGAAAGAGGTTTCTGAGGCTCTGGAGCTAAGAGATTGGAGGTGTCTCCCAATCTCGCTGTTCTGGGAACTGTCCTTGGTGCTGAAAAGCCAGGTCCCGGTACTGAAGAGAGCCACCGAGTACTAGAGGCTATTGAGATAAGAATGCTGCCTGGAGCTGAGATACTTAATTTGGTGCAAATTAAAGAGTTCTGACCTGTGCATTTGTGCAAGAAGGTTAGGTGTGGCTGAGGTGAAGGTAATATGATTATTCTTACAGTATAATAGTAATTGGTGGTACTAATATTTATGAAGCCCTGAAAGGTAACATGAAGAGAAAAAGTGGATGAAAAAAAATATTGCTGGCAGTTATTTTCATTCTCAATTGGGAGAAAGCAAGTGAAAATTAGTAGTCCTGAGTTTCAGTTCCTAAGCCAGTATAGGGGCATGGGTATTAAACTCTTGTGAATAGCTATTCTTGGGGAGTGGGGAGGACCAAAAATCTTCTCAGGTTCTTTTGCATATCTAGGAATCTGGAAGTGAGTGTAGGCTGTGTAAGATAAACCTGGTTACTGTCTTGTGTTTTAAATCTGGTTTATTGTTCTTGGGGGGTTGTTGTTACTGTTCGGTCATTTTCCTTATCCTTGCCTTTACTACCTGGCAGGTATGGGTAGTTTTTGGATCGCTGGGATTCACATAACAGATTTGGCCTCTAACACTTGCAGGTGCCAGAGCATCAGCTTTTGTGGCCACAGCTTGTCTATCGCTTATTAAAAAAAAAAAAAAGGCAGCAAATGTGCATTGTTGAATGACAAAGGAAATGGGGCGGAAAATTAAAGAATCTTTCTACAATGGTGATGGGGACTGTGGGCATCCAAAGCCATGATGTGAAATCCAAAGAAGGCGAGGAGCTCATGGCTGTAGGGCTATTTCCACCCTCCTCCTCTCCCCCTTCCAAAAAACACTTCTGCATCTTTTTTTTAGTTCACCTTCTATCAGGGAGGAGAATATTAGCTTCCTTATGTCATCTAGTTATTGGGGAGACAGATTGAGAAATACCGATTACAGTTTTTCTTGGAGAAGGAAAAAAAAAAAATCCAGATTCCCATTTGGTCCCTGGATCTATGTCTGGATCTGAGTTGTGAACGTCTCTGTATGTGGATACAGGTATTTTTAAAGGCTGCCGTGACTTGTTTTGCACGAACTTCACGTTGTATTCGCAGGACTGCAGTGCTCCCAAGGAAATGAATAAACAACCAGCCAACAGCCTGGAGGCGACGGTGTCCCCGGGCCACCACGATGGCCCGTGCGCACCCAGGACGAGCCCGGAGCAGGAGCTTCCCGCGGCCGCCGCCGCGCCGCCGCCGCGTGTGCCCAGGTCCGCTTCCACCGGCGCACAAACTTTCCATGCCCCCGACGCGCGAGCCTGCGAGGCCGAGCGGCCCGGAGGAGCGGGGGCTTGCAAACTGAGTAGCCCGCGGGCGCCGGCGGCCTCGGCGGCTCTGCGGGACTGGAGCGAGCCGCACGGTGCGCAGACCGCCCCTCCTTCAGGGGGAGCCGGGCCCGGCAACGCGCTGCCTTGTAAGATTCCGGCCCTGCGGGGCCTGGAGGGGGATGCGAATGTGAGTGTGGGGAAGGGCACCCTGGAACGGAACAATACCCCGGCCGTGGGCTGGGTGAATATGAGCCAGAGCACCGTGGTGCTGGGCACGGATGGAATCACGTCCGTGCTCCCGGGCAGCGTGGCTACCGCTGCCACCCAGGTAAGCAGGCCGGGCTGGAGCCGCGCCGCCTCCTGCTCCCCAGCCGCGGGAGAGGCGAGCCAGGCCCAAGCGGGTGCACGTGTGCTGATGGGGAGACCGGTTGGCAGTGCCAGGTGATGGGTGCGGGAGGCAGCTTTGGGGCTTCGGAAACTCGCACTGCGCTGGGGGTTCGCTGGTTCGGGGCGGGAGGGCTGCCGCAACCCTGCTGGAGGGCTTGAGACCTCGGGAGCTGCCACTGTCTGCCCCTTCCCAGCCTCAGTAGTAGCGGCCATCCAGGTGCAGACTCATCACGCAGTCGAGGCGTTTAGATTCTTACCCCTTTCTGCAGACAGGACTCCCCCTCTTGCTAACCACTGGATCTATTTTTTATTTTTTAACTTAATTTAAAAAGGAGAAGAAAATAAAGAGAAAAACCTGGGCAGGGGGAAGGAAGGAACGATGGTTCAGTCCTGTGGGCTTTGCACTGTAAGTTAGAATAATCGTGAGAACTCATTTGATAAGTGGTTTATATGAGGCCGCTACTGAAGTTTAAGCCTCAGAGCCTATCTTTTCTAAAACCTGTACTTAATTTCGTGTATATAGTTTTCTTAGAGTACTCCTCTCGACTGTATAAGCTCCAGGCCCTACAAACCTGGATTCACCTGTGCATTTGATCCTTTAGGATCAACCAGAGGCATGAAAAACCCTCAAAGCAAATCCCAGTCCTGAGTAGGGGAGAAGGCAGCCGTTGCTGGTGGCCTCCCTCCCATACAGGCTTTTGTCTTCTCCCACTCCCTCCAGTCTCTCCCCTCCTCTGATTTCTTCCCTCCATCCTGTTTCATAGACTTGAGCTCTTCCTTTCCCACTGCTGGCCTCTCCACAGCCTCCTCTCCTCTTAGCTCAAGGGCTAAGCCTGTGTATCCAGTGGAGGTGGAGGGGATGGCAGCGGTGGTGGTGGTTCTTGAACCAGAACATCTCCCTGTGTGAAATCTAGGGTTTATGTAGTCCTTCTTAGTTACTCCAGTGTTTGTAGACTCTCTCTCTCTCTCTCTCTCTCTCTCTCACACACACACACACACACACACACACACACTTATCCACACAGCAAGAGCTCAGCTGTTAAAATAACTAGAAATGGATGTAAGCTTAGGCTTTCCCACGCGCCCTAGCTCTTGGGGTCCTCCTCTGGAGCGTTTGACTGTGTGCATTAACTTCCTGTGACAGCATGTGCCCAAGAGTGTGACCCCAGGTGGAGGCAGAAAATTTGTCTCACATGTCTTGCTTAACCTCCGCACTGCGGCAAAAGGAGCCGGAACTCCCACCCTTTCCAGCCCTGGAAGAATTGAAGGGAGAGGGCGCTGGAGATGGTGTGTGTCTGGGAGGTGTGTAGTGGGGATATTAAAGATGGTCAGTGTAGATCAAGCCCTGCCTTTCCCTATTTTCAGCTCTGCCCATCTTTCTGCCACCCACCTTGCCCCTCCTCCTCTCTCCCTCAGACCTCCTTCCCATCTTGCCAGCTGCTTCTTTATCCTCCATGGCCTATGGAACAGTGTGGACAGGCCAGAATGCTAGAATAGGAGGAGGAGGGAAAAGGTGACTGAGAAGGACCAGGGCTCAGGTCCCTGGAAGCTCTGTGTCATGTCCAGGTGTCCTGAACACTTTCTGAGTTTATTTGCAGTTTTTCTTTCTGCCTTACAGTAAAGCATTCCAGAACCAGGGACTGCCCTAATAGAGCATCTTAGCGTGTGCTTGGAGAGGTGAGCCCCCCAAACCCATAGACTGCAGGAGCAGGAGGGTGCCTCAGGAGACTATGATTCTGAACTCCTCAGTTTATAGAAGCTCCAAGAGAGCCAGTGGCTTGCCTGGGGTTATCCAGCTGGGTAGGATAAAGTGTAGACCAGAATGCAAGGGTTTTGATGTCCTCTCTCTTTCCATGTCTCTTTCTCTGTCCCTCTCTTGTTTCACCCCTAAAGCTCCGTCCTTCCATCTCCCTTTCCCTAGAGCTGAAAGGTGCCCCTTTAATGAGCTGAGAGGCAGCTTCTGCCCGTAGGCTTTGGAAAGAGTGATGCAGGGGCTCTGGCTGGCTTCAGGCATTGCAGCTCTCTTTCTGGCCTTAGCATGATGTCCAAAAAAAAAGAGAGAGAGAGAGACAGAGAGAAAGGGGTGTGTTGAGGAATTTGGGAAGGTAGGGGATGTTTAGGAACCTGCTTGCTGGGACCCCTAGGCATGATATTGGGGCCTGCTTGCCAAAGGAACTCTTGGTCAGGGGTTAGGGATGGAGGGATCTGCTTGCAATCAACCTACAGGTTCAAGGTTTGGGGGAAGCTGCTTGCTGGTGTGACTTGACTGTGGGATTTGGGGAAAGAGGGGATTCAAGAGTCTCTTGAAGATGGATCTTCACATCAGAATTGGGAGCCTGCCTGCTGAAAGTGTGCAGGGTTGAGGGGTCAGGGCCCTGCCTGCCGATGCATCCTCGTGTGAAAAGTGGGGGCCTGCTTGCTGGGAAGGACCCTCAGCTTTGAGGGGTGGAAGGGTGGAGGGGTGGAATGGGACCTGCCTGCCAGCCTACCTAGGGCTGTGATCCGACAATGTGCTTTTCCGCCCCCAGGAGGACGAGCAAGGGGATGAGAATAAGGCCCGAGGGAACTGGTCCAGCAAACTGGACTTCATCCTGTCCATGGTGGGGTATGCAGTGGGGCTGGGCAATGTCTGGAGGTTTCCCTACCTGGCCTTCCAGAATGGGGGAGGTATGGCTTTTCCGCTCTTTCCCCCGCGGCGGGGCGGGCACTTGTGGGTTGGCGGGGTACACAGAGCAGAAGACACAGAATCTGGGGACTTGGGCTGAGAGAGGAGGCTCTGGGCAGGCCCTTTACACTCCAGCTCCATCCCCGGTAGGCATCTGTGGGAAGCCGGAGAGAAGGAGCTACCATACCTGGTTGGTACTAGGATCCAGGAGGCTTTTATCTGGAGATGGAGCTCAGGGGAGAGATGGGTTTCCACAAGGCCCCATTGTCCACTTGGGAGGCTGGGTCCTGATTCAGATGAACACTGATGCAGGCGAGTTCAAATCCTAATTTAGCCCACAAGTATTTCGTACCCAGTGCCCTCCTCGCACACGAATAGTTTTAGAGCCAGGAGCTGTGCCATCCTGGACATTGAATTAAGTATGCGGTAAGATAGTAACCTGGAAATATGAGCCTTCTGGGCACTTGGGTCGTGCAGAGGACAGGATACAGGTGAGCCAGGAGGTGGGCACGCAGAGCGGCTGGGGGGTGTGCTCTTGAGAATCCAGTAGAAGCGCTCACACAGATATGTCCTGTTGGGAGCAAGCAGGGCTTATTTTGACTATAGCAAAAACGGTTTCCGTTGCATTTGTTCTCACTGGGTGGAAGGAAAACCGTTTCTAAAATGGGGTGGGCGCCAGTCACGCAGGCACGAGCTGCCAGGCCTCCAGGATCCATTGAGCCCCTCCTGTACCCACCGAGGCGGGACCGGCACATCCAGGGTCCCCTTTGCTTACCCTGGCAACACTGAGGCACCACAGGGCAGGGCTAAGCCAAGCCCCCTTTACAAATAGGAATTTGCACCTCAGTTTCTCTTTCACAGCTTCTCAACTGGACCAAGGAGATAAGAAATGCGCCCCTCGCCCCATCGGGTTAGGCAGCTTAAGGGTTTGGGTTTTGTTTCTTTCTTTGTTTTTTGGTCTCTGGGTGAGCTCTCCAGGTACAAGAGGAGGGACAGGTGCAGCGCCACGTGATGATGAAAATGGAAAAATATGTTAACACCCCTCCCCCTAATTCCAAATTAGGACACTGTTGACAAGTATTTATGAGGAGTGCAGGGCGTTGCGATCAGGGAGGGGTGCCCTGGAAACAGAAGAATGCACGCTGGTCACACACCGACTGCGCCCCAGCTGTGTTTCGGCTCAGTTCTCTGCAGGGAGTCCCCAGACCAGGGTGCTGTGATTAAGCTTCCAGTGCCAGAAAAGGGGGCGGACAGCCAGGGTGGGTGAAGGAGGGAGTTCCAGTCCAGGGAGCACGGCAGCTTTGCAGCCAGAGGCTCTGCTGGACTAGTGAGAAGGGCCTGAGTTTTCCTCGCCCGCGATCTGAGAAATACAAAGATCTGAGAAAAAACACGATCTGGGAAAAACTCCGGCTGCATGGGGAGTTGAGTCTGGCCACCAGGGGGGAAGTCAACCTCTTTTGCAAACACTGGCTCCAGCCCCTTCGAGGGGATGGAGGGGAGGAGATGGAGGGCTGGCTCGCTTCCTCCCTCCCAGGAACAAAAGAGAAGGGTTGCACGAATCCACATCTTTCTCGAAAATCCATTCAGGAGAGGATAAAGCAAGAGCCCTGGTTTTACTCCCCAGCGGTTCCTGGCCTTCCTCCTCTGGAGAAGCCCTGGCAGGAAAGACCCTTCCAGCAGGAGGAACTGACAAGAGAAAGATCAGCTTTCCTTCTGTGGAGCCCAGTGTTCTGGGCTCTGGTGTCATGAGTCCCCAAATTGGTTCTGACTGTGTCACAGCCCTCCCTGGTCCAGACCTTTCCAAAGATCATGGCTATTCCCCAAGCTCCTACCAAACAACCCCAAAGAATCCTTGAGGATGAAGAACCCCCAGGAACCCTCAGCCAGTCTCCAGAGACCTGCCAACTCCTGGAGCCCTGGCCTGGGCATTCTAGAGAACAGAAAGGAAGGATCAACATCATCAGAAGCCCACAGTCTAGATAAGACACCCACATAAATATTGTCAAGTACCTGGTGTTGGGAGGGGAGGTGCTGTGGGAGGGTAGAGAAGGGAGACTTCCTGGAGGAGGAGGCGTTTGCACTGACCTTGCAGGATGGAAGGGACTTCTTACATGGAGAAGGAAGTGGAGACCTGTGTGAAGGCTGAGGTGGGGAGGGGGGAAAGGATGTCTCCACCACCCGTCTAGTTGGTAGAAGGTGTGCAGGTGACTCAAGTCGAGGGCCCCTGCAGTCTAGCTTAGCAGATTTGGATAGCTGGGATGCCAGTGAGATTTCACCAAATCGGAGTCCAGCAGCGAATCAGAAGTGTGGATTTGTTGAACACTGGAAGGAAGGGCTTAATTTGGGGACGTTAAAGTATTAGACTAAGAAAAAGAAAAGAATAAAGCACACTCAGCATGCAACCCTCAATGACCCATCCAATGGGGAGTTGAAAAAAATAGTGTGGTTGCAGGGTACCCTGGCATTGTTTAGAGGATGGCTCCTATAGTCCCTGGGTGCTTGCGGTTGAGCTGGAATATCAAAAGCTTCCTGGAGAAGGCAGGGAGCTCGGCTCCCCAAGGGGGAGGATGGAGCCTGCCCGCCTGGGCCTCTCTGAGCTCTCACCTCCCGCTTTCTCTTTCCAAGGTGCTTTCCTCATCCCTTACCTGATGATGCTGGCTCTGGCAGGGTTGCCCATCTTCTTCCTAGAGGTGTCCCTGGGCCAGTTTGCCAGCCAGGGGCCGGTGTCTGTGTGGAAGGCCATCCCAGCCCTGCAAGGTGAGTGCTCCCTGCTTCCCAGCTGCCTAAGCCCTTCCCTGCCCTCTCTGGCACCAAATGGCCCCAGGGAGTGAGACCTGCTGCTGTGATTGGGAGAACCCACTCCTTCTTTCTCTAGTTGATCAGTTTCACCACTGGGGCCCTCTGAAGAATGGCCCAAGATCATCTCTGGCATCACCCTGTTCCTGGCAGAATGTCTCGATGTCCCTGGTAGACACAGAGCCTATTCCACTATTAATGTGTCCATCTGTAAGAGGACCTACATTCCCGTCCCCTGCGCCCAACCGTAAGCATCCCCAGGATCTGGAGGAAACGAATCCCTGCAACTTTTGCTTCCACAGGCTGTGGCATCGCAATGCTGATCATCTCCGTCCTGATAGCCATATACTACAATGTGATTATTTGCTACACACTTTTCTACCTGTTTGCCTCCTTTGTGTCTGTGCTGCCCTGGGGCTCCTGCAACAACCCTTGGAACACGCCAGAATGCAAAGACAAAACCAAACTTTTGTTAGGTAAGTTTGGATGTACCTGCACCAGGCGAATTGTTCGTTCATTCAGGGAGGATGAACTGGGCACCTGTTATGTTTGCCAGGTTCTATACTAGATGCTGGGGGTACAGAGATGAAAACCAACCTCGAATACAGTTAATTCTAATATTTAAGGAACTCATGGCCTAGGCTGGGTAATCAAATTTTTGTTTGCTCATGAATAGCTGGAGTCTTTGTTGAAAATGTAGAATTACAAGTCCACCAAGTAGTCTGACTTCCTAGATTTGGCTAGAGTGGTGTTCCCTGGTGACTTGTGCACATGGTACAGTCTGTAAAGCAATGAGGTCTAGAGTCTAGGAGAGTGAGGCATGTGAGCCTGGGTCCACACTTCACATGATGCTGCCCAGAGCATGAGGTAACACAAGAGAACAGACGCTTGACCTACAGACCTCTGATAGAAAGGAAAGTAGCGAAGTGCCTAGAAGAGGGGAGGCTGTCTGGGGAGGCGGGAGTGTTCCTGGGGAACCCTGGTTCAGACCTGAAATACCCTGGGGCTGGAGCCTTGGGGGAACTGTCAGTTTGTCAGGTCAAGGGCAAACATGTGGCTGCGAGGAGGGGCAGGGTTTGCCCCTGGTGGTGTGTGCCTTTGCGTCAGGTAACTTCTCTCTGGGTCTCAGTTTTCCTCATTTGAAACACAGAAATGCTGACAACATTCTTCATGGGCTTACCTCATGGGATTGCTGTAAGGAGAAAAGAAGTGGAGGATGTGATCCTAGTTGGAAAGTGCACAAATAGAAGGTGCTAGTATCAGATGCCTTTGAAGGTGCTGATCATTTTCATGAACACCAGTTAGCACGCAGTTTCTTCCTTCCCCAGCATGTCTATTACTCCCTTCAAGCAGTCAGAATCCTGTGTCTCTCAGTGTTGGTCCCCCAACCCTGCTCTTTTGCCTGGACAGCCTGCATACTGCAGAACAATGAAGTTACTTACACGCTTTGAGTGTGTAAGAGAGAAAGATGACCCATCCCTCACCGCCCCGCTCCCCCCCCCCCCAGAGATGCACGTTCATAAAGGCAGAAGCTCAGACTGGAGTGCTTTTACACACCCATGCGTGGAGGCACACAACACATCCAGCCTCCACCTGGCAGCCCTCTGGACGAGATTGCCGGAGGACTGACAACGGAGAGACATGCTCATCAAATTCAAACCCAGGGCACCTGAAGAGCTCAGGATGAGGATTTGTGGGATTCCCTGCAGTGGGGACATTCACGGACATGAATTTGCACGAACTCGGAGAGATGGTGAAGTACAGGGAAGCCTGGCATGACGCAGTCCCTGGGGTCCCAAAGAGCCCAACACTACTTAGCGACTGAACAACAGCTGGTGTGGGGCCCGCGAGCGGAATGACCGGGAGTAGGTGTCCCTCTAGACTCTCTGGGCTTCCATGCCTTCATCTTTACAATCTCCATGTGGATGAACTCTAAATTTAGGAGCAGTGGTTCTCAGCCCAAGCTGTTGCACATGGGAATCACCTGGGAACCAGCAAATCAAGACATCACTTAGAGTCAAGCCCAGACCAAGTAAATTGGACCCTCCAAGGATGAAGCCTAGCACTGCTGCTGCTGCTAAGTCGCTTCAGTCCTGTCCGACTCTGTGTGACCCCATAGATGGCAGCCCACCAGGTTCCCCCTTCCTTAGGATTCTCTAGGCAAGAATACTGGAGTGGGTTGCCATTTTCTTCTCCAATGCATGAAAGTGAAAAGTGGAAGTGAAGTCTCTCAGTCGTGTCCAACTCTTTGCGACCCCATGGACTGCAGCCTACCAGGCTCCTCCGTCCATGGGATTTTCCAGGAAAGAGTACTGGAGTGGGGTGCCATTGCCTTTTTCAGGGGATGAAGCCTAGTACTCTGTAAAGCTGTATGTTTACAGTTCCCCAGGCACACCCAGGAGTAGGAACCACCAGGCTGACTCTTGCCCACAGCCCTTAATTAGTCTTCCCTTAACCATGTTTGGAATGGAGTGCCCACCTTCTTGCCCTGTGCTCCCTACCAGCTCAGAGCCACCTTTGCAAAGCCACTGAGAGAACCCCACTCAGTAAGCTAGCTGTTCGCAGATTCACCATTGACAATCTGCTGCTGGAATGGATTCCGGAAACTGGTTGCCATTTTGGCAAAGTGCATTGTCCAGGACGTGGGGTCTGGAGTGGAGAAAAGCCTCAAGTCATCCCAGTGCCCAGACTGTCCATCCAGGATTGTGTCTGGGACAGAAGTCACTTTCTGAAGGAGCGCCTGCTCGGGGAGGGCCGTTGCCTTGGTCCAGCCTCCAGGGAAGTTTCCCTGGGCACTTCCATCAGGGCCTTCTTGGGTCACGGTGATAGGTGTCTTGCAGCTGTCCCTTGGGAGGGATGGTAGTTCAGAAACACTGTTCCCTCTGCTAACAATGTCCACTAGTGTTCATGCAACACAGTGAGCCTTAACAGTAATAGCAAGCATCACTCACTACATATGAACCACGTTAAACTCTTAATAACTCATATCACCAATGTCAGGATGGACAACAAGCAACATGTGGGTTTAATTGTTATTTCCAGTTTATAGGTGAAAAATCTAGAGCTCAAGTTCATAAAGCTAGCTCTGTGGTAGACCTAGGATTGGATCCCAAGTTTGCCTGCCTCCCAAGAACATGGTCCTCACCTCTCCTTAGCCGACACAGCAGCTTCACAGATGATGTCTCTGCTATTCCTAATTAGAGCCCTATGAGTCCCAAGAGGCAGATGACACGGTCACTATGTTGCAGGTGATGAAGTGGACTCTAAGCCTCAGAGAGTGGAGTATCCAGTCACGTGTCTGCAGGCAGAGCCGGCACCAGGATTTGGGTCTCAATGACCCCCAATTCTCTGCTCATCCAGGGCTCCTGAAGGCTTTATTCTGTCAGCCTCGGCAGAGTGACATCTGTCCAGGTGTCTGTAGCTGAGATTCTATGGGGTTTAAAAGAAAGCTCATTTGAACAGTAGTTTTGACTTAGTAATACCACTTCTGGGGATCTACTGCTAAAGGAAAATCAAAGACACAGGTAAGGACTATTCAAGATTGTTCATTGTAGCCACATTTAAAGTCTAGGAAAACACGGGAAGCAGGTAGTAACAAAAATTCAATAATTCCTTACAGTGCATTTTTAAAGACTAAAGAATACTTCATAGTCTTTAAAAATGAATATGCATAAAACATAGGGAAATCATCAGCACATCATGTTAAATGTAAAGGCAGGATACAGATTTATAGTGTAATTTTGTTTTTACTAACAATAATGTGCTGGTAGAAAACATATAGGAAAGAAACACACGCATATTACCTGGAAGATCTGGAGCCATTCTTTTTTTTCTTTTTCTCTAGATTTTCTATCAGGGACACGTATTTATTTTATGGTTGAAGAATATATATGTATATGTATACATATACATTTATATAGTGTGTGTGTATATTTTTACAGCAACCTGAACACAATGCCCGGGTCAGGCATGTGCGTGCAGGCATTGCTGGTTTTGTGGAATTTTTTTCTGGCTCATAATATCCCAGGGAACACGAAAGGCAGAGTGAAGACATTATACAGCAAAGCACCTTATGTACAAACCATAAAAATGATGCAAGCTCTGAGCAGAGAGAGAAATGAACATTTTTCATTCTATTCCCTGGGAGCATGTGGACAGGCTTAGAAGATCTTGTCTCATTCTTAGCCGGCAGTTTAAAATTTTTTGTTTGCTTAAAGTGGAGGTCTCAATTTCCCCTCTCTCAATGCAACCCCTCCATCTGTTCTTTGCTGGGTTTTGTAAACTTGACCATTTTCCATGACCAGGGACAGGCTATCCTTTTCATAAGTATTGACCCTGTGGGGTCCTAAAATGACTTAGAAAAGGGGATGACTTGCAGAGACATAGTCAGCTTTGTAGCCCCATTTCTCTGCTGGACAAGATGGGAGTTCAAGGGCTTCTGTGCTGATCCACTGGCTAAGACTCCATTCTCCTAACGCAGGGGGCACAGGTTCGATCCCTGGTCAGGGAACTAAGATCCTGCATGCTGCACAGTGTCACCAAAAAAATAAAATAAAATAAAGGGAGTCCAGACAATGATGTCCCAGGCTTCCTCCCAAATGGCCATTCTGAGAGAGGCTTGTTTTTGTTGTTTGGTCACTAAATCTAATCCGTCTCTTTGCAACCCCATGGGCGGCAGCATGCCAGGCTTCACTGTCCTTGTTTAGGAAGTGGAAAAACTCCTACAGTGCAGTGTTCCACAAATGACCTTCCAAGCTCATCCACCCCCTTATAACCCCATAACCATCTTACCCTGTGATAGCGGGCAGCTGGTCCCAGGAAAGCGGGATAGATTCCCTGGCCATTATGACCTTCACTTACAGCAGGAAGGGCTTTATCCCATGGCCCCTGAGCTCTGCTAGGGACACACTGCCTGGAACACCCCCCCCTGCACCCCCCATCACTCAGATGCCAGGATCCTGGTACCTGCCCTGGCTCAGTCCCCTGGTAGAGCTTGCCACACATTTCTGAGATGTAGATTGTGAGAAAGGCTGTTTTCCTTAAGGACATTCAACCCTCTGGGTATTTGTAATGTTGAAGGGCTAATCCATGCCCTGCTGAGTGAGACCAGTGACTGTTTTTTGAAATTAGGAGCTAGCTGGGTCACCTAAAATGGGAATTGCGTAAATACCATTTCTATTTCTAGAATGGCTTAATTTGCATTAGAACTTTAGTTCAATGATTCCTTTTCTACCTTGTCTTTCGTGTGCTCTCATTTACTCGTAATTGCCCAAGTAAAGAGAATCCTTCCAACCGCTTCTAGTTCACCGCGATCCTTATCGCGGTTCTTTGTTCAGGGTTGCTGGGCCGCAGAGCTCGCTGACGGCGGGGCCCTTCGTTCCTTTGCTGGCGGACCTGAAAGCGCAGTGCGCTGGGAAGCGCGCTCCTGCCGCCTAGTGGTGAGAAGGGATATTGCAGGAGGCCGCAGTGCCTCAGGGACGCTGTGACCTTGACTGCGGCGGTGAGTGGTAATCCAGACACGCCCAGAGACGCTCTCTAAGGAAGCTGCCCACGTGTTCCTCTGTGGCAGATTTGGAAGAAAGGGATTTTGAGTTTGCCCGTGCATTAGCGATCTTTTCCAATCACAGAGGGCTGGACTTTTTGGCAGGAGGGCGAGAAATAGCTTCTGTGCTTACAGGAAAAGGGATATGGATGGTGCTTTAATTGCCTTCATTCTGGTCCCCGCGGGGGGAAACAAATGCTTCCTCGGTAAATAGTTGATCGTTTTGAGCTCAGAATCCCCCTGAAACTGTTATTTGATCAAAGAAGATAATATTGAGTAAGAAGGTTTTTTGAGAACTCTCAAAGTGGTGCTTCTCAAACCCCAGAGATTTTGCGGGAGGCATTTTGCAATGTTCACAGACATTTTTGGTTGTCACAAGTGGGGCAGGGGAAAGATAAATATTCCTGACATCTAGTGGGCAGAGGCCAGCGATGTTGCTAATATAATACCCTGCGATGCTCAGGACAGCGTCCCCACCACAGAGAATTTTCTGATCCCAAGTGTCAGTAGTACTGATGTTTAGAAAACCTGTGGTCTAAAGAATCAATCAGAGGTAAGGGGTTCTTATTATTACAGCTTTAAATTTTATCCAGCTTTCTCAGATATTCTGGAGAGGTTGTGTGGGAGGCATTAGATGCTTTATGGCTGGCAAGTGGAACTGAGAGATGATGTTGGGGATCGGAGATGCTCACCCCATGAAAAGGTGCAACAATGACATTTGCTTTATGGCTAAATTTTACCAGGTCCAGCTGTGTGCTAGGTGTTGCATGAGATGGTTTCATTCATGATCTATCTCACTTAATCTGGTTCTTGGGACAGCCTTCAAACTAGACACTTTATGATCAGAAAAACGGAGGCTTGGACAGATAAAGGAACTTGTCCACGCTCTCAGAGCTGGTGGAATTCCTGAACCCACAGTTCCCACTTTGCTGTGCCATGGAGGACGTGCGTTTGGAATCCATGCACCAGATCTAGGCTGTGTGTGTTTTTTGTTTGTTTAGTCCACAGTGTTTAAAGGTAATCTGGCCTTATTTCCAATATTTTAAAATGGAGAGACTTCTTGGAAATATCCAGGGTTTCTGCATCTTTTATCAGAACACCTGGAAAAGCATGGCAGGACTGGCTGGCACAATCATCGCTCGATATTCATGGGGCTGGTTCCAGAGCCCTTTCAGATACCAAAGTCTGCAGGTGTTCCCGTGCAGGATATAAGGTGATGTAGGACAACGAAAACAGCATCCAGCCAAGCTCCACTGACATTTCAGTCTGCATTTGGTTGAACCCGAGGATATTAAATCTGAAGATACAGAGGGAAGATCATACTCTCTGTTTTAGTTCAGTTCAGTTCAATTGCTCAGTCATGTCCGACTCTTTGTGACCCCTTGGACTGCAGCACGCCAGGCCTCCCTGTCCATCACCAACTCCCGGAGTTTACTCAAACTCACGTCCATTGAGTCAATGATGCCATCCAGCCGTCTCATCCTCTGTCGTCCTCTCTGTTTATCATAACTTTGTACCCTTCATTGTATCTCTTTCTCATTTGTGTCACCTGCCTGACTCTTGAAGGTGTCTGAGTTTATGTTCCCTGCTCTCTGCTTCCCAGTAGAGTGGTTAAGAGCATGGCCTCCAAGGAGAGAGTGACTTTTGCCTCCTGATTCTGCTGTGCGACCTTGGAAAGCAACTGCCCTTCTCTGTGCCCAGTTTCTTTATTTGCAGACCTGAGTCAAATCAGCTAAGACATGGACAGAGGAGCCTGGTAGGCTCCAGTCTATGGGGTCGCAAAGAGTCGGACACGACTGAACGCCTTCACTTTAAGACATTTAAAATAGTACATGGTTAAGTGCTGTGTAAGTGTTAGTTATTGCTGTTAGTGTTACTTTCACATTTCTATACATTAAATATCCTTTGGCATTAATCCTGGTGGACTCTTTATCTAAAATATCAATCAAGGGATCATAGAGACATTGTAACATGATTAGAAAGACTTCAGTTTCTTCCTATGTAAAATGAGGATGATGATAGGCGGCTTCCCAGGTTTTCGGAGGCGTTTATGAGATGATAATTGGCAAAGCTTCCAGCAAGGTGCCTGACACACTGACTCATCTGGTTAGTTCCCTGACCCCACCCCAGCCTAGGTCAGGCGTTCTCAGCCTCTACACTGTTGACATGTGGGGCCGGATAATTCTCCATCGTGGGGGTTGTCCTGTGCATTATTGGGTGTTTAGTAGCATCCCTGGACTCTGCCCACTAGATGCCAGGGGCAGCCTGTTTCCTGAACAGGGACAACAATGTCCTCAGACATTGCCAAGTGCCCCCTGGTGGACAAATTCCCCAGTGGAGAAGCCCTGTTGCAGACTCATGAGTGTGCGGAAAGCACGTGGCACGCATATTTAGAACCTCTGTGTGTCGGCTGTCATGCCAGGCAGTGGGTTCAAGGTGAGCTTATTAGTGAGTCTTCTGTGGTAGTAGCCCTTCAGCTTCGTTGATGTCTGATGAAAATTCATTTCCACAAGCCTTTTATTCTTTGTGGAGTCATAAGGATGTGGGTTTGAATCCTGCTTCTCGTTAGCTGTGTGATTTTGGTAGAATCACCTAATAACTTCTTTGAGCCTTTTTCCTCATCTTAAAGATGGAGGCAGTGGTACCCACAGCACAGGCTGCTGGGAGCCTCAGGGTAGATAACGCCTGTAAAGTGCTTAGCATGTAGAGAGCGCTCCAGAAAGAAGCGCTGTTGTTACCAAGACCAGGCACAGTTGAAGCTGGTACCAGGGGCTCCGGGATGAGTAACACACAATTTTGGGGTTCATCTGCATCCAGCTTTGCTCAGTGAATACCTTCCCAAAGTCCAATATTTAGGAAATATTTTAGCTTTTGTCTTTAAGTTGCTGAAAAGACAAGTGTCTATTTTCTGTACAGATTTCACTGTTTTCATTCCGTCTTCTCCTGAACAGATTCCTGTGTGATCAATGACCATCCCAAAATACAGATCAAGAACTCGACTTTCTGCATGACCGCCTATCCCAACTTGACAATGGTTAACTTCACCAGCCAGGCCAATAAGACGTTCGTCAGTGGGAGTGAAGAGTATTTCAAGTAAGATTTTTTAAAAAACACTTTCCGAGAGAAACCCAGAAAATTAGTGAATATCCAACCTGTGGACTTGAGGGATGGGCTGCCTCTCTCTGCACCCTCCTTGCCCACTGGGCCAGTGCACCAGAGCTTCCATTTTACAAGAGATGCTGGAAATCAAATATGAATTCTTATGTCTCTCTCTCATTTTAAATGTTAGCAAATCAATTAAAGTGAAACGCTGATGTCAAATAAGATGCATAGGTCAGTAGGCCCCTCGTTTGCGGCCTCTACTTAGATAATGAGAAGTGGCCATTATATCCCTGCTGTTTTTCCCAAGTACCATGAATTCCTATTCCAAGTTTCCTCTCCTGTATGGACTCCGAGGGTACGTGAGCATTCCCTGTAGAACAGAAGGGGCAGTTAAGCTGAATGAGGAAAAAAATCCCCTCTACAGATAACCTCGACCAGTGCTGGTGGGCCTCGATTAACCCTGAGCATTGAGAAAGGAGCCTGACCCCGTGGTTGGCTGAAATCTGATCACATAATCCACATGGTCAGGTGTATTGTCGATCTCCTCCAGGGGATCTTCCGGACCCAGGAATCAAACCCACATCGTTTATGTCTCTTGCACTAGCAGGCAGGTTCTTTACCTCTAGTGCCGCCTGGAAAGTGGTGTGTATGGTAGAGCGATTTGTAAATCTGCTTTTGGTGGCTTTGCGAATCCTCTGGGACCATCTTAGTTTCCCAGAGGGACTGTTATCAAGAGCTTCTCTGGGCCCGTCTGACATCCCTTATTAAAACATGGAGTGGTTGAGAAGGCCAAGGGGCTGGGGAATCATTGATTAGATGATCTGCCCATTGCAGGGTGGGGACCTGGGGGCTGGGGGACCTTTTCAGTGCTTGGGAAATACGGCCCCTGAGGTTTGGGAGCTGAGGCTGGTCCCACGCTTGGCGACTTCTACTCTAGCCTTGAGCCCAGGGGGCCCCCAGCTAGACCGGGAGGGCTGCTGGCCCCTTGGCTTCCCTCAGCAGGTCAGCACACTCGGCTGTCTGCAGCCCCCTAGAGCAGCGGTCCCCCACCTTTTTGGAACCAGAGACCAGTTTTGTGGGAGACAGTTTTTGCACAGGCTTTCAGGATGATTCAAGGACATAACATTTGTTGTGCACTTCATTTCTATTGTTGGTACATCAGCTCCACCTCAGATCATCAGACATTAGATTCTGGAGGTTGGGAACCCTTGCTGCAGAGTCTGGATGCTGGCTGGCCCTTGGTTCTGGTCACAGAAAGACCCCCCCATCCCCCGCCCCACCCTCTACACACACAGGCTCGGTGACTTGATTGTTGCAGAGCTGAGCGGATTGTCTTGTCTGTCGTGATGACTCATGGTCCCTGTTCCCAGGAGTGAGGGTGCCCGTTTGCCCTCTGTCCAGGGATTCAGGGGTCACCAGACAGGCCGGGACTGCTTCAGGTGCCAGCAGCCACTACAGATGAGTGCCAGCTCCCTTCCGTTTGCTGCTGGTCGTCTGTCTTTGAATATGTTCCTTGAGTAAGGCCAGCTAGCCCTGCGTTTGCATTTCAGCCAACCTCAGCCCCGGGGCAGGCCCGTCACAACCTGAACTAAAACACACAGCAGGATTTTTTATTCTTTCTGTACTGTGGGTTTTTTTAAGTTATAAAAAATCTATTGGGATGCATTCTCATAAAAGAGTAGAACAATATCATACAAAATCATCCTTGGCAGTTTAGAGTTTCTGTTAGTGGTGTGTTCTTATGTAAATAATCAACCTCTGTAATGCCTGTTGGGGGAGGGGGGCTGCACCAGGACCCCCCAGGCTGTTGGATTTGTAACACTGTTCCGGGGCAGCTGTTGATGATGGTGGAGCTGATGTAGTTTTGCTCAGAGCCTGCCCAAGGCCGTAATTAATTTTTTCAAGTTGAAGTATAGTTGTATCACCTCCTCATGTTAATTTCAGGTGTACTACACAGTGATTCAGTTATGCACACATGCACAGATATATATATTTTTTCAGATTCTTTCCCCTTATGGGTTATTATAAAATACTGAGTTCCCTGTGCTATACTGTAAGTCATTTAGGGCCATAATTAATTAAAAGCAGAGTAAATTCAGCTGGTCTCACCTCAGACAGCTATGGGCGGGAGCCCCGATCAGCAGACCCCTCACAACCCCATCTGATCCAGCCCCTGGTGGGGAGGCTGGGATTTTGTTCCAGGCTCCCTGGCTCTGCAGGGAAAGAAAGCCTGCAGACGGTCACCTCCTCCACCTCCTCCTTCCCTTCCCTGCCCCCTCCTTCCCCACCCCGCCCCCATCTCTTCTCTCCTTTCAACTCGCAGGTACTTTGTGCTGAAGATTTCTGCAGGGATTGAATATCCTGGTGAGATCAGGTGGCCACTAGCCTTCTGCCTCTTCCTGGCTTGGGTGATTGTGTATGCCTCCTTGGCGAAAGGAATCAAGACTTCAGGAAAAGTAAGACTCTGGATTTACCTGAGAGGAAGCTCTGGGACACCCAGGGCTGGTTGTGTGGAGGAGCAGCCGAAGGGCACTGGGAAGAGAGGGTCACGGGTTCCTGCTCCTTCTGGCCCTGAGTAGCTGTGGGGCCTTGGGCAAGTGACTTCACTCCTGTCTGTAAAATGGGATAATAGCGCCTTTCTGCCCAGGAGGTTTTGAGTTAAATGAGACATGTTCTCAGGGCTCCTAGGGGATGGCGGGGGCTCAGTGACGGGTTTCCTTTCTTTCCTGTCGGGCCTTCTATTCAGTAGATGGGAATCCCCGATTTGCTTCAGTCACTCCCGAAACTCTCGAGAATTGCTGCTCTTGCTTTTTGCATCTTGGTGTAGCTGCCAGCTCAGTCACTGCTTCTCCCAAGAAGCTGGAGTAAGATCAAAATTGTAAAGTGGATTCCTTCTCCCACTGCTGACCCCTCCGTGTTTCATGCCCTTTCTCCTGACCAGAGCCTGACACTCTCCAACCCCATGTGCCCCCAGCAGTAAAGGGTGACCGTCCTGCCAGCGGGATATTTTTTTTTGTCGAGCACATGCTTGGCCCCTCTTGCTAGGTAGTTGTTTGGCTGGTCCTTTGGAGGTGGTGAAACCCCTACCCCAAGCTCAGTTCCAGGGCACAACACGCAGGGCCTGTGGGTGACCTCAGGACACACTGGACCTTGTAGTAGGGTCCCAATGTTTCCCCTCCTCTTCCTGCTGCTTTAGGAAAAAAAAAAAAAACCATTAAATGGTTAACAATCGCTTTGATGACAACCAATAATATTTAATTATCCTAAGAGTCATTTGCATGTTTCAGAGTGAAACCCAAACTGTCTCAAAGGCCTAAGGAATAGAATGTGATGGTGGACTCTGAGTCCATAGGCTGTGGAGTTTGACAGGGTCCAGTTGTCTGGGTCAGGGCTGTGTGGTCACAATGAGAAGCAACCACTTTGGAAGGATCAGGCCTCACAGGGCACAGGGCCGAGGGTCTGTGCCAGCTTTCACCCGCTGGGCATGCTTCCCAGCCCCCACCAGGCCCCCACCCGACACCCATCAGCGACACAAAGCAGTCTGTCTTCTCCCAGACACGCGGACAAGATCCACGTGAGGCCTCTGGTGCCCTCCGTGTAATCTGGTTCCACATGGGCCCGAACGGTGGATTCTGGCAGCTTGGTCAGGATCACCTGAGCCAGGTGGGGCCCTTAAACGACATCAGGTGGGGAGAGAGCCGGCCGGGGTTCTAGCCCCCCCAGCCCTTCCCATGGTGTTTTCTGTGTAGGGACATTTCCACTTGGGCCACGAAACCTGTCTGGGCTTCACATTTGCCCTTAGCTTTGATTTATCTCTTTGCCAGTAAGTGGAAAGCAGATTTTCTTTATCTTAGCTATTTCAGGAGCTAATGGTTTTCTCAGTTCCAAAGCGAAGGCAGTTGGACTGGGTGATGTCTAAGACTCGCTGGCTCTAATATGATTCTGCCAGAACACTTGCTGGCTGAGATGCCGGCACTTTTCCTCTCTGACCTCAGTTTCCCTGCTCCGTAAAATGAGAGCTGGGATCACGTGACCCCCGAGGGAACCCCCCCCGCCCCCCGCCGACTCAGAATGAGTATTATGAGACTGCAGCAATTGTTTTTTTGGGCAACAAGAAAATGGGGAAAATGTTAACATGACCTTGACAGTAACGTCCCATGAGTCCCCGAGGGTTTCCAGGTCTCCTCACCTTCTGTGACTTGGAACTGAGCTTCGAGTGGGAATAAAGGGCCAGACAGGAGTTTGCTTAGCAAGAGTGACCACACCTTTGCTCAGCCAAAATCCAACTGGTAGGACCATCACTTATAGCTCGAAATGAAGAGAGGCCAACTTCAACCACAATCAGAGGTCAGACCGGTCTCTAGCAGGATAGGCTAGAAGGTATGACTGGTGGGAGAAGAGGTGATGGTGAGGGGGATAACACTGCCTTCTTGGTGACCCGAGGAAGGATGGCCTGCTGGCTGTAGATTCAGACCAGCCTGAGTTCAAATCCCATCTTTATCACTTTCTAGTCGTGTAGCTTTGGAAGAGCTATTTAACCATTGGAACCTCAGTTTCCTCATCTGTAAAATGGGAATAATGGTACATACCTCATAAAGCTGTTCTAAGATTAGGTGAAAGTTGCATACATGGCATATAGTGAGCTCTTAATTAACATTAGCTCTTTTCATTTTTGTGGTATTGATTGATTGAGTGGGTACTGTGCCATACTGACATCTTGAAAGCAGCGGCTCTGGTGGGAAAACGGGAAGAGAAAGGAAAATTTGTTGCCAGGCAGTGTACTTCACTTAGTGCATTCAATCTGCCCAACCACCTGCTAGGTAAGGACATTTCTTCCCATTTTACAGATAGAGAAGCTGAAGCACATCAAAGTAAATTGCCTGAGGTCATACAGCTGTTAAGAGGCAGCCCTGGGGTTTGAACCCAGGTGTTTCCCTTTAAAGCCTAGACTCTTTCCCCTACATGACATCCTCTTCCAAGGAGAGTCTGTTAGGAATATGGAAGTGCAGAATTCTGGACTCATCGTTTGCACTGAGGGGATAAAAGTCCCCCCACTATGAATCAGGACCCTTGCACTCCTGCCCGGTTCTGCCGTCATCAGTTCTCACTGCCAGTTGGGCAAGTCCCAGGAGGCACTTTGTCCCTTCTTCCACGTCTGCATATTCAAGGGTTAAAGTATATTTTCTCTTAGACCGCTCTTTGTTTATCAGTCTGGTTTTTAGGGGGAGGGTGTCAGAATCAGTTCTCGGCATGATGTGGATGTTAGTCCTTGGTGCCAGATGTCATGGCCTCTCTCTCTGAAATGAGGATTTTTGAGTAGCTCTCAGCATTAAGCGTTTCTTTTAGGTCTACTAACTTATCTTTCTGCTTCATTGAGAAAGATTTCCAACTAGGGATCAGTAATTAATTTTTTAAAATGAGGAATACCGCCAGAAATAATGCGTCCTGATTTATTTCCCTGCCCTGGGGTGTGCAGATATTAATCATGAAGCTTTGTTTGGAAACACGGCTGCAGGTCCTCATTATAGCAGGCTTCTTTCTGATTGAAGTTCCACCAAGACTGTCATTTCTAAGCAACAGAGATGTCCTTCTTCTCTTGCAGCAAGATAAGCTCAGGTCCTCTTGTTCAGGGTCCTAGGAGATAAGAGTGGCTGGTTGCCTTCTATAGGCCTCAGTCTCCCTTTGAGAAGCTAGAATTCCTGAGTTTGGTGCGACCAGCAGGCAGCCCGAAGGTCAAATGCAGCCCACCTGACCTCCGGGGCTGCTCTGCTGGAGAGTTCTGGCAAGGACACGAAGCTCGCTTGATTAGCTGGCACAGCCTTGGGAGGGAGGTGGCCTTCCCACCTGCTCAGGGCGACACTGCCAGGTGTCAGGCCAGCAGGCTCGGATCAACCCGGCATTGTCACTCCCGCCAAGTATAATTCATTACTGTTCAAGTTTAATGCCTCGGACAGTCCATCCTGAAACAGGTGCCTTCTGAAGTCCCCTTGACACAGGAAAACTAGCTGTGATAAAACCTTCACGAACACCTGACTCACATTGGAGGCATCCCCAGGATTTAGACATGAAACTGTGCACCCCTTCAGTTCACGGGCAGTCCCCATCAACGACCTGAGTGCATCATTCCACACACCAGGGCCTGATGGTGAGGCGGACAAGTGCCTAGGGTGTGAAATTTAAGGCAGCATTCACTCTCAGGTTCCCGCACGTGCAGGGTGAGCTGGTGAGAACGAGTGCTTCCTTAAATTGAGGCAAGGGTGTTCCCTTGCCTCACCCGAGTTCCTGCCTCTCACATTTCTGATCTGATGGCTCAAGGACTGGCATTAAAAGGAAGGAAATAGGTTTTGGAGTTAGAAGATGTCAAGTCTGAATCTTGGCTCCAGCTGGAAGACCTTAAGTGAGACATGTAATTCTTTGAGAGAGCCTTAACCCAAGCCTCAGTTTTCTCCTCTGTAAAATGGGACTGCAAAGAGCTGATCCGTGGCGGGAGCTTCAGAAACGGTTGTGTCCGAACCCCAGCAGTCAAATGGGAGCAGCGTCTCAGGCGGTTAGACCAGTGCTAGTCTTGGGGTCTTCTTCCTGCCGGACCCCACTGTTTGCATCATCTCCCTCGTCCCCTCCCATCCGCATCTCCCAGCAGCCCCACGTGATCAGGAGGTGAGAAGGATACTCCTTAATTGTCACCCTGCCCCTGCCGTCTTGGGGTGGGGAGGTCAGACTGCTCAGGGCCCCGCTGGCCCTTGTAGCCATCCATCCCTCAGCTCCATCTGACAGGTGGGAGGACAGCCCGGGTCGTCCTGCACGAGTGATTTTCTCCTGAGACATCAGATGCCTTTGGGTTTCCCTCTGTGTGTGGACGGGGAAGGCGAGAAGCAAGTCTGGGGGGATAGGAGGGAGCAGGCCAGCCCCTCACAGCCCCTGGTAATGCCAGTGCCTCGGGGCAAGGACGGAGGAGGGACCGCTGTCACGGGGGCAGGGAAGAGGCCCCCGGGGGGTGGTGGAAGCTGTGTGGAGACAAGGAGACCAGCCCACGCCTGGTCTACAGACAGGAAGACTTTGGCCTTGACAAGTAATTGGGTTTAGAAAGTGAAAGTGGCTCAGTTGTGTCCGACTCTTTGCCACCCACGGACTACACAGTCCATGGGATTCTCCAGGCCAGAATACTGGAGTGGGTAGCCTTTCCCTTCTCCAGGGGATCTTCCCAACCCAGGGATCGAATTGAGTTTAGAGGAAGAAATACCTCCTCTTCTTCCCTTGACCTGCATCCTGTCCCGTTCAGCTGAGGGCATGTCTGCCCATCCGCCGCTGAGGCCAGAACCTTTGGGGTCGCCCTGAACTCTTCCCTGCCTGTCTCTCACTCCACGTGAAATCGGTCAGGAAGTCCTGCTGCACAGTGTATCTGGTTTCTGACCATTTGTCCCGCTTCCTCTGAAATGCCCTGGGTGGACCCACTGCTGTCCTCTGCCTGGGTTGCAGCCATGACCTCCTCACTGCTCCCCTGCAGTAAAAACTCAACGTAGCCCCCGGGTGACACTTAAAATATTAGACTGTGTCACTGCCCCAATCCTCCCCATCTTCACCCTCGAGCCTCCAGGCCCGACAAGGTATGGCCTGTCCCTGCCCGCCTCCCCTCCCCCGACCTCCTCTCCCACCGCACTCCTGCCACACTGGCCGCCTGGCTGCTCCTAGGTCGGCACACTCCCTTCTTAGGGTCTTTCTGTCTGGAATGTTCTCCTGGATATCCAGTTGGCTCACTGTCACTTCCTTCAAGTCCTGGGCAACTTCTCAAAGAGGTCTTCCCTGTCCACCCTTTAACACGGCCATCTTCCCAGCCGACCTCCCCAGCGTGTGCCTGGAATGTATTAGATGCTCCAAAATACGTGTCCAAATGTACACATATGTGTGTATTTATTGAAGAACTAAGTAACCGCGAGAGTTTTATCTTCATCTCAAACTGTCCCCCAAGCCTTCCTTCCTAAGTCCTTGGGTCAGGTCTCATCCCCTGAAATCCCAGTGGCTGCCAGGCTGGAGCCTCCTGGCAGGCCCTGGGGTCTGCGCAGCCAGTGCGTGAGGACGGGGGCTCTGTCTCCCTCCTGGGGGCAGGCCAGGGGTGCCCAGGAAGGCAGACACAGAGGGGCTCTGAGCCCACGGTGCCTAGTCTGTGCCCCCTCCCAGTCATGGATGAGGGAGGCCTGGGTGGTCAGGGATGGGCGCCGGACCTCATCCTTCCAAGTGTCGTCTGATGCACTTTGGGATGTAACCCGCTCGTGAGCTGAAGGTTGCCGGGGTCGTTAAATTCAGGACTGGTGAGTCGTAAGCAAGATGCAAGTGGCACTTCTGTTTCCAGGGCCCCCAGGCCTGTTCTGCGTCGTCTGGATTGTCCCACTCTGCTCTTCTAAAGCCCCATGAGGAGTATGCAGTCGTTATCACCACTTTGCCCATGTGGACACTCAGTCTCAGGGAGGTTAAATCACTTCACCAGGCGGCCCAGCTCGTAAGTGGTGCAGCTGGGGCCTGAGCTCGGGGAGTGCAGAGTCACAGCTCTCCCAGCCCGCTCTGTTCTTGTCTACTGGGTCCTGGTCCCAAGCCCATCCTTCTCTCCAAGGTCTGACTGACAGAGAAGGAAGGTGCTTCCTCCTCGTCCCTGTTCAATCACAGCCCCCAAATTCTGTTGGTATTATTTCCCAAATGTTTGTTTCTTCGCTCTGCTTCTTCCCTTTGTTCCGAGCCCAGGAGCCTCCTTTGGCTGGGACGCAGGGCCTCCCCGACCTGGCCCATGCATCCAGCACCCCTTGGCCCTTAGCCCTGGCTGTGTGCTGTGCTCCCAATGAATTTAGGGCCTGGCCCTCACCCCTTTTTCCCTCACCTTCCTGCTGGGCGTTACCTCCTTCACGTTGCACTTGGCCTCTAAGATCCAGCCCGTGTGTCATCCCCATGCATCTTCTCAGAACTCCTGGGTGGGCTCAGCTCCCTGCCCTGGACTCCACAGTGTCCTGTTTGGAGCTGCTTAGTGTTCTCGCCTGGAGAATCCCAGGGATGGGGGAGCCTGGTGGGCTACTGTCTATAGGGTCGCACAGAGTCGGACACGACTGAAGTGACTTAGCAGCAGCCATTATTCAGCCGTTGGCTCTGGGTCTCCTAGGTTGAGTTCTTCATCTTTATGCATCTGGGACCTGGCACAACTCCCAGGTCATAGCAGGCCCGTGATAAATGCTTGTTGAATTTAACTGCATTTAATGACCATCTGTCACTAATCAAGTGCTATGCTCGAGGCTCATTTAATCCTCACAGTTATTGCTTTTTAAGAAAGGTGCTATTATCCCATTTACAGATGCAGAAATTAAGATTCAGAGAACTGAATAGCTTGTCTGAAGTCTCATAGCTACTCAGTGCCAGAAGGGCAATTTCATTTGAACCTAAATATACCAAATTCTAAGATCATGCTTCTTTCATGTCACTGGGCTGCCTCAGTTAGTGTGCATAAATAAGGATGGAAAACTTAAGCTAAAGAAATTAATCTCTAATGGTGGGATTCGGGGCCTCAAGCTGAGGGTGAGCTAGGTGTTCAGGAGGAAGAGGGCATAAAACATTTCTCGCTCAGTTGGTTCTCAGGGAGTTAGCCACTTCTGAATCGCCCTCACAGCCTTGGATGTCCCCCTCGAGACTTTATTTCTAGCTCTCACTGACTCACCTTTGGTCTCAGTGTCTTTACTGTGTCCCTATCCTGGAAGAGTTTGGGGGGAAATAGCCCACGAGGCGCCCGTGTCCCAATGGAGAGCACACTCTGCCTCTCTGCTGCGCCTCCGCTCACTGCTGCCCCCACGTGGTGGTTTCTGCAGGTGGTGTACTTCACGGCCACCTTCCCGTATGTTGTGCTCGTGATCCTTCTCATCCGAGGCGTCACCCTGCCTGGAGCCGGCGCTGGGATTTGGTACTTCATCACGCCGAAGTGGGAGAAACTCACAGACGCCACGGTGGGCCTCCGATTTCACTCATCAAGCGCCTATCAGGGGAACAGCACATGCGGTTGGGTCCCACTCTGGGACTCGGTTTAGCAGAAGGAGTCAGACCTGCGCTTCCCCGGGCAGCTCACTGTTAGCCTTTACGAGCTCCTGATGAATTTGAAATGTTATATACTCAGGAAGTTTTCAATGAGAAGTGAGCAGCAGGGGGCTTCAGATTCCTGGAACAGTTGTCCTACATCTAGGGTTGCTGTGGAGGTTGAAAGGAAGAAGGAAATTCCCTTAATAGCTTTGGGTTGCCTCCTGCCCCTTATCTGTTGCTAATTATAGTGTGTTGGAAATGGGTTTTGCTGGTTGGAAAATAATAGCACTTAGACAAACTGCAAGCAGTTATAATTTAAAGGGCTCAGACAGATTTATAAGAGCCAGCAGATACTTATACTTTCTGTTGGCATATCCAGTACAGGCATATCTTACTCTGAAATCCCCTAGAACTCCATGTGAAGGGGTGATTGTTTAATAAGAAATGCATTTTCTCTCCTTAAAGAAAATTCCAGAAGATTTTAAGAAAGCAGAGCTAGAATTGAGTTTGCACACAAAGAAAAACCTCCAGATAATGGCAGCTTAAACAAAAGTTTATTTTACTTGGAGGTACTACAGCAGTCCAGTGGTAGACAGTCAGGCACTGGTTGGGTGGCTCCATAGTGTTCCAGGCTCCCTTCTGCCCCACCATCCTCAGGGAATAGCTGCCATTTGGCTGCCAGAGCTCCAGCCATCATGTCAGCATTCCAAGTAGCACAAAATATTGAGGGAAGGGAGAGAGAAAGCCCGGAAGTTCCATTTAACACTTGATTTTTCTCACCATTGGCCAGAGACGAAGTCAGATACCTTCTCTCAGGTGTGCCTCCCCTTGATTCTGGGAGATGGTCGTTTGGCTGGAAGTGTGGCTGCCTTAAATAAAACCACAGTTTGTTACCAAGGAGTGTGAGAGAATAGAGGCTGGGGTAGGCACAGACTTTTCGCCAGCACATACCTTGCATATGTTAAGCACAACTTAAAAGCCAGATTTAATTTATAAAAATGATAGGAAGTCATTATCAAATCATATAAATCTCTAGCTCAAACTCTTGAGTTGCCTTCTGGAGTTTTATGAGGACGATTAAATTGCCAAGACAAACAAGAGGTGCTGTCAGGCAGTTTCAAGGAGGTGGCACTGTAGAATCCATTGTGTGGTGGCAATGGAACATGCTTTACTTCGATGGGGTGGGCCACAGAATTTCAAATTTTTAGTAAATTGTAATCTGTGAGAATGTCAGCTGTAAAAAGCTTTGCTTTCATATCCATGAATATTTTTGCTTTTGCAAATTGTTTTTTATTTTGAGACACTTTCTAGCTGAAGAAAGGGCTTTCCCCTTCTGTAGAGTTTTATATGGTAGGGCTTGCCAGCATGAAATGTGTACATTGCTTACTGAGTTCCTCTCCTTTGATTAGAATGGAGTTAGGGTCTCCCAGGTCAGTCGCTGCCTCTTTGGTTTCCAGTGCAAATGACTGCATATGTTTCCCGTTTATGTTGGTGCCAAAGTCATCCTGTCCTGATTGCCTCCCTGCCTCCCAAGCCTCAGACCACGTGGCATTGGGAGCCTCCCCTCCCCCAGGCCAGCCTCCTTCAGTGACCTTGAATCTTCCCTTTTTTGCCTCCTAGGTGTGGAAGGATGCTGCCACTCAGATTTTCTTCTCTTTATCTGCTGCATGGGGAGGCCTGATCACTCTCTCTTCTTACAACAAATTCCACAACAACTGCTACAGGTATGTGGAGGCACTGCAAGCCCCAGAGGTGGCTGGTGAGTGGGACTAGGGCCTGGGGACAGAACCCTGGGCTGAGTTATCACATGCCTGAGGCCACATCCTCACATTTCACCTGAGACAGGACCAGACAGTTGTCTCTGGGGTGGAGGAAACCCCCTGCTAAGGCTGAGCTGCTGGTGGCCTGGCCTGGCCCCCAGCTGGCACCCTGATTCTGACCCTTGGGATGGAACTGAATTTCTCTGGAGGCGCTGTCCCACTGGCTGTGACCTGGGATAGTCATTTGTGAGCTCTCTAGTCCATGGAGACAGCTGTATGGCAGTTGTTGAGGAAGTATGGTCATACGTCCACTTGATAGACATTTTTCTGGTGAGCCCTATGAGAAACGCAGTGTGATATAGTCGAAGAAGTACCATGGTGGCGGCTGTGTTAATTAACTCGATAGTGGGAGCCCTGTTTCGTGCATATGTTTATCAAATCATCACCTTACATACTTTAAATATGTTAAAATATATTACACTTTTATTTGTCAGTTAAACCCAAAGTTATGCAAACTTGGAGTCCCCTCCCAGGTTTAAGAAACAGAACATCAGGAGGTGCTGGGCACTGGGAATCTACATTTCCAGACAGGATCCTCAGGTGGTGCTGGTGCAGGGTGGCACTTGGATGGGGGGATATTAGGGGGCTCTGGAACTCTGAAGACATGAGAGAGTCCGTACAGCCCCTGGAGGAGGTGACATCTGAAAGTTAAATCTGTCTGTGACAAGCAGTAAGAAGATAAGGTTTGTTCTCTTGAAGGGCTGATTAAAAAAAAAAAGGAAAGAAGCTTGGAGTCAGACAGACTTGCATTTATATTATGACTTCACCATTTCTTAAGACTCCAAGACATGGGTAAGAAACTTCACTTCCGTGAATCTCCATTTTCTAATCTGTAAAATGCAGATTATAATATTTTGTTGAGGGTAAGAGATAATGTATACAAAGTTCTCATGGCAATATTTTACACACAGTAGGAGCTCAGTAAAGAGTGGTAGCCATCATTGTTATTTTTAATCATGCTTGAGCTCTTTCGTGAACCGAGAGGAAGAGATTACATGTAAGCTGTAGCCTCGGTTGGCTGGGATGGCCTCACACAAGTGCCATCTCTGTGGGCCAGATTTCAACAGGAGGAGGGCATATCTGCAGGTGGGGCTGAGCGGGGCCGGGGGTGACGGAGATATGGGGGAGCAGGCTGACGGCACTGCGGCAGGGTGGGCTCATGGGGGCGGGAAGCAATTGGCGCCTGAGAATCGGCTGGGGAGAGAGCCTTTGTGTTAGTCTCTGGGGGGCTGTTGTAACAAATAGCGCAGAGTGAGTGACCTAAACAATAGAAATTAACTTCCCCACCATCTGGAGGCCGTAAGTCCAAGATCAAGACGTCAGCAGGATGACATCTTCTGAGGCCTCCCTGTTAGGCTTGCGGCCGGCCGTCTTCTCCCCGAGTCTCCATCTGGTCTTCCTGCTCACTGCGCACCCTTGTCTCCTCTGCTTATTGGGCCTCAGTCATATTGGATTAGCGCCCACTCTCATGACTTCCTCTTAACCTAATTACCTGTTTAAAGACCCTGTTTTCAAAAACCGTCACATTCTGAGGAACTGGGGATGGTGATTTCCACATACACATTTGGGGGCCTGCAGTTCAGCCTATAACAGCTGGTCTGCCAGACTAAGGAGTTTGAGTTTCTTTGATCATAGCTGCTTACTGACTTACGACCCACGAGAATCAGCCTGAGCACCCTCAAATGGGGAAGCGTGGCTCTGTGTTGTGTTAGAAATGAGGCTGTGTGGTGTGGCTGAGGGGCAGGAAGACTGGGTTCAAACTGGAACTTACTGCTGATGAGCCCATTACCTTCCCCTGGGTCTCAGTTTCCCCGTTGGTAAAAGGCCCTGATGCTGGGAAAGATTGAAGGTGGGAGGAGAAGGGGATGACAGAGGATGAGATGGTTGGATGGCATCACCAACTGGATGGACATGAGTTTGAGCATGCTCTGGGAGTTGGTGATGGACAGGGAAGCCTGGCATGCTGCAGTCCATGGGGTCACAAAGAGTCAGACATGACTGAGTGAACTGAAACCAAAGGGCTGGACGAGGCAGATGGTGTCCTGAGCCCTTGCTTCCTGCCAGGCTTTGTGTGGCCCAGGCCTCGTCTGGTTCTATCCTCACAAGCTGTGAGCGAGGTGGGGTCATTGCTGGCATTTAAAATAGGAGTGGAAACAAAGTGACGTAGTCAAGGTCATGCCTCTAACGTGCAGAGAGCCAGGACTGGAATTTGGCCCCATGGCTCCATCTAGCTGTGACCCTTCTTTTGGGTCTAGGAACTGCAGCCGCATGGCCAGCAGAGGGCGCTGCCTCCGAGCTGCTGCCTCCTCCCCTCCAGGCTTGCCCATCTAAGCTTGTGTGCAGGAACCCCAGGCTGTTCTAAGGTCTGGTGGCATTGGGTGGTCCCGCTGCCTACTCTCATATGTGGTTCCTGTCCCAGATTCTGCAAAAGGCCCCCATCCCTTCAATTTCTGCTCTGATGGACAGACTTACTCTGCTACTGCCAGCAGGGGAGACCTGCTTCTATGCAGAGCTTTGTTCTGGTGCTTATACACTCAGCCCAAGGGAGCCTGTGGTCAGGCTGTTTCCTTGTGAATAAGAACACGACCAGCCTACAGTAAGCACCTGTTTAGAAATGGGCGTAGGCACAGGTGTCCACCAGCACACTCGTGTGTCCCTCCCCTGTCCCTTCCTCCGCACAAAGCACAGCTGATGACGGACCTGTCCCTTCCCCCCAGGGACACGCTAATTGTCACCTGCACCAACAGTGCCACGAGCATCTTCGCCGGCTTCGTCATCTTCTCAGTCATCGGCTTCATGGCCAACGAACGCAAGGTGAACATCGAGAATGTGGCCGACCAAGGTACCGTGCGGCCGTCGCCCTGCCGTTGTGGGCCAGGTTCCACTTCACATCCTGAGCTTCTGACTTGTGCTGCTGTGCTTGGAAGCTGTCCTTCTGGGGCGGGCTGGAGAGGGGACAGCCTCGGTCCCCCTTTGTGGAGGGGCCCAGAACAACTGAAGCTCTGCAGAGTTAGAGCTGGCTGGTCCTTACCTAGAGGGGTGGCTATAAAAGCCCTTTCCTGCTTCCCTCTCCTCTCTCTCTCTTTTTAAAAATATTTATTTATTTGTCTGTGCTAGGTCTCCATTGTGGTATGCAGAGTCTTCATTATACCATGCAGAACCATGGCGTGTGGGATCTTAGTTCCCCAACCAGGGATTGAACCCACGTCCCCTGCATTGCCAGGCTGATTTGTAACCTCTAGGCCACCAGGAAAGTCCTGGTCCCTTTCCTGTTTTAGCTAAGCTCCAACCTATGTAAGGTCTCTACCTGTTAGGCATATGTAGAGGATTCTCTAAGCCAACCCGTGTTCCTGCAGCTGGTGTGGCCACAGGGTGGCATCCCTTGCCAAGGGCTCTGCAGTCACTGAGCTAATGCTTATTAATAAGAGCGGCCTTCTGCTGACGAAGCACAGGTTGTAAGGTCTGACACGCTCTCAGGGCCTTCTGCTTAGTTAGCAATGCAGACCTGCAGTGTTTTCCCCAGTGGGTGGAGAGGTTGGACGGTGGTGGAGGGAGGGATGTGGGATAAATGTTTACTCCCTGCCCAGGTGATCCATCTGTTAATGGCTAACACTTGTGTGGTCTCTTTGGAGTGTACAGAGGGCTGTCACTTTTAAATCTCATTTAATCCATATTTCTAGCACAGTATTTTCTAGAGAGATGTAATACTTTTACTGAACTTTTTATTTCCACCCAGCCTCATTCTACGCAGGATTTGTGTGTTGAGCGGGTTTCGGTGATGAAGGGATTTCATGGTGGCATCGTCTGTCACTAGGGTCACCCTCTGATCAGGCGTTTAGGAGATGCCTCGGGGTCAGGACCGTGGCTGGGGCCGTGGCCGGGGCAGAGGGGACAGGACTGTCTGTGGGCTCTAGACCACCCAGACTGTGGGCCTGTCCTGTGGCTTCTCTGTGCGGTTGTCTTTCTTCAAGGAGCTCCCTGCAGGCCTCAGATAATGGCTCAGACGGCAGCACAGGAGAGAACGAAGCCTTAGCAATGTCACCTCCGTGCTGGCCTGCCGTCTCCCTGCGGATAGGGAGCCACCCCTTCAGTGGTGCTGATGGTACGCTGCGGGCCTCCAGGAGTTAAAGAACCAGCTTGCTCCTGGGGGATGGGGGTAGTTATCTCTGGAGAGAGTGTTGAACCCCCAGGGATTTTGGTCCTGCAGCAGTGCACTAAATTAAAGGTCCCAGAGCTGAGCCAGTGCCCTTCCCTGGTTGAAGAGTTTAAAACTCCTGGGGAGGAGGGAGGTGGCAGCGGTGGGGGATACGGGGGTGGGGAGAGAAGCAGAGGCTTTGTCTTCAGGGTGCCTGTGACACCCAGCTGTCCATATTTCCTGCCAGCAGGGTACCTGGAGCAGCTGGGTCCTACCCCACTTTCTGGCAGGTCTGAGGCGTTTTGTTATTCTTGAGACATTGCTGAGCTGTGAGCCAGTGAACCAGTTGAACCAGTGGCTGAGTGGTCAGAGTGATTCCTGAGACATGGCCGTGTTAATTTATTCTTCCAAGCGCTTTCCTACCCCAGAAAAGGGATGTGGGGCACACGTTGCTAAAACCCAAATCAAATTTTGATATTCCTTTATGCACAAAGCATCAAACAAATGGTCCGGGTTTCCCTCTAGAATTTGCCCTTTCTAGATTTTTTTCATTTCCTCTGATTCTAGCAGGGAGAAGAGCTCTTCTCATGGATTCTGACATGTTGTGTTCATACAGTGGACCCTTGAACAACGCAGATCTCAGATATGGGGGTTAGGGGTGCCGAACCTCCGAGCAGTCAAAAATCCAAGTTATAATTTATTAGTCAGTCCTTTGTAGAAACAGTTCCTCTGCATCTGAGATTGCTTTGCATCCATGGATTCGCCCAACTGTGGACTGTCTGGTTTTGTATTTCCTACTGAGAAAAATCCATGAGTGGAGCCTCGCAGTTCAAACCTGTGTTGCTCAAGGGGCAGGTACTTGGCAGTGTCTCATTGTTACCAGCAGACCCACCAGAAGTGGGTCTCATCCCCCACGGGGGAGAGGCAGGGGCCCTTGGAGTCTTCTCCTAGACCCACGGGCATCTAACCCTGCTCATTTGAACTCACATACTTTATTATATGTGATTTGCAGGCTTGTCTGATTTCCTCTGGCATAATGGGGGCCCTGCAGAATACAGGACAGAGGTTTGGGGTCAGGCCTGCATTAGGGGCCAGCCCCATGCCCTCCTTGCTAGGTGACATTGGCACGTGAACGTTCAGTTCATTTGTGCTGACCCGGCGTTAGTGACTGTGCTTTGATATTCAGTCCAAGGCTGGTTCTCTTTAATGACCTAACAGTAGTGCATTTTATTTATAGCTCCCTTTTAAGAGAGGCTCACAGTCACTACCTCAAATCTTGCCTGTATCAGACTGAGGGTGACTGAGGGTGGATTGGTATGAGACCAGGCCATCTTCTGCTCTTACGATGGGCACAGGGAAGGGGGCATGGTCTTCTCAGGCATCAACTTCAGAAAAGCAGCTTCCTGGGAAGTCAGCCTGTTAGAGGCATCTCCCAGCCATCTTCATGGCTACCTGGGGGGTGCTGACTCACTGTCAGAATGCTGCCCAGAGCCCTACCAAGATGCTCACCCACCTGCAACAGGACTGGATTAGACGCAGCAGGGGAACACAGTGCATGTAGATTTCTGGGGCCTGCGTGGTAACTCCCCGGTAACCAGGCCACTGGGAAGTGCTGCCCTGGCTCCCTCGCCCGCTCATAGTACAGAGACCCTGCTGATCGAGATGAGGGGACCATCCCACCATCTGTCTGTCACCTGGAAGCCAGTGCTTCCAAAGGTGCAGGGTTCAGCGCTGCCTCCTCCGAGAAGGCGTGCCTGTGCAGTAGGTAACCAGCAGAGTGAGCACTCCCCGTGGGCTGCAGGCCATGCTGGCTCCAGAGCCCCTGGTTCTGTCTGCAGCGGCTCTCTAGGACCAAGGAGGCTGTCATTGTAGGTCTCTGGGGCCCTGCCTGAGTAGCTGGCCTGCCAAGCCCTTTTGGGCTCCTTTCACGGGAAGAGCCCTGAGTGAAGGGCTCAGAATAATGCCTGGCTGTGGAGAGAACTCAGTAAGCACAGAGCATTATTCTGAGCCCTTCACTAGTATCAGTACACTTAACGTTACAGAGATTCCCTGAGGGTGAGTGAAATGAAAGTCACTCAGTCGCCTCCGACTCTTTGCGACCCCCATGGACCATATAGTCCATGGAATTCTCCAGGCCAGAATACTGGAGTGGGCAGCCTTTCCCTTCTCCAGGGGATCTTCCCAACCCAGGGATCGAACCCAGGTCTCCCGCATTGCGGGTGGATTCTTTACTAGCTGAGCCACAAGGGAAGCCCTAAGGGTAGGTACTATTATTATCCCCATTGTATGGATAAGGAAACTGAAGTGTGTCCGGAGTCTTACCCAAGTCTCATCTAAAGTCCTGCAGCTAGAAAGAGGCAGAGTGAGTCTCCTGGTCCCTGGGGCAGGGGAGCCTGCTCTCCAGCTCCTGGGCTTTGCTAAAAGTGGCAGGACTCAGCCTCTGTCAGACACACCAGCCTCACCCAGGGAATACTCCGCTGTGGCTCAGGCAGTCCCTCTTCCCGGACTCTGCAAAATATTATAAACATGTATTTAAAAAATCCACTCGCTAGCCATCTTGGATAAACAGAATTTTCTGAACATGATGCCTTTACCCTGTGTAGTAGGGAGGCCACCGAAATAGAAACAGGCCAGGTATTTGGAAATCCTTCTCCACCCTGAAAAAGCAGTAATATCCAAATGGCTGGAATCCTGTTAAAGCAATCGGCCGAGGTCCTCCGGCAATGGCCATTTTAAGACCTTCTTGTCCACTTTAGGAGCCTAAGCTGCACTGGCTTCCTCGCTGTGCTGCATTTGAGACCAGTTTTGAACTGCAGTTTAATACTGAGTTTTCTTTTATGGTTCACCCAGGGAGTCTTCAGAGGCTGTTTCTACTGTCTGTTCAATAAATGCGTCAAGTGAGGGTATCTTAGGCATTCCAGGCTTTATATTTTAAATACCCAAAGCCCTAGACAACATTAGGAGCTAACAACCTGATAAATTCCAGTTTGAAAAAAGGGCTGTTATGATTGAGTTATAAAAACTCCAGGTGCTGCAATTTCTGGCTTCCAGACGTGCCCTGGCTGTGGATTACCTCAACATTCCCTGGTCTCTGCCCATTATCATGTAGGTTTCTACTTACAGGGAAATTCACAACTGCCGTCTTTAACCATCTTCCCATTGAGGCCATGAGGCAGGTAGGAACGGCTGGCAGGGTTTTATGTTAGCAGAGAAAAACGCAACTCAGACATCCTCTATTAAGACCACACTCAATATTCTTGGGAAGACCCAGATCAGAGCTGCTAATTTCCAAGTTCCTTGTCTGCTCCTAAGAAGAGCTAATGTTCTGAGAGTGCTGATGATGTGTGAGGCACTGGTCTCAGTGCTTTCCCTGCACTTCCTCATTTGTTCATCATGACTGTCCTATTATGAAGAACTATTGTTATCCCCATTTTACAGATAGGCAAGATTAAGGCTTATAGCAATAAACTAACTTCTCTAGGGCTGCACAGTTAGCAAGACATGGAGTCTGAATTTGGACCCTGAACTGTCTAGCCATTAGAGTCCAAACTCTCTTAACTCTTGTGTTTCCCTCATCCCTACCTAATTACCTGTGGACTGATACAGCCCTATGTTTACCAAGCCTTTGTAGGGCAAGATCCTAAAAGCATTAGACTGATTCACGATTTGTATACATGGCTTTGCCTGGAGGAGTGACTAAAAAGAAGCGTAGCAAAAGGGGGAAATGATGTCATTCTGGGAATGTTTAACCCTGATAGCAGGGTTTCTGAATCTCAGCACGCTTGGATAAATCTTTGCTTTGGGGGCTGTGCATTGAAGGATGTTTAGCAGCATCTGGCCTCTACACTCTAGACCCCAGTAATCATCTTCCAAGACATCCTGGTTATGAGAATCAAAAATCCTGGTTATGAGAATAAAAATGTTTCTAGACATTGCCATATATGCTCCGGGGAGCAAAATCTCCACTGTTTTAGAGGGTAATATTACATCCTTCCTCAACCCATTAATATAGACATGGAGGTTTTTGTGTTTATTTGCATGGGACAGCCTGGCCGTAGTGTTGGGTTGGCCCTGAGTCTCTGCTTTGCCACTCTTTTTGAGCCTCTCCTATGAGTTTCCTGAGATATGGACCTAATTCCTCCAGTCCTTCCCTTCAATTAGTTTGAGGTCTAATTGGGGAAATGGATGAAGAGGAGTAAAAACATAGGACACAGAAGGAGCAGCTTCTCTTGTAAACGACTCAAGACTGCCATGGAAAAAGGATCCTGTGGGCTTCCAGGAAGAGGGGTCTTAGAGCTGGACCTGCCTGGAGTCATCTGTCTTGTTCTTTCCAGGGCCAGGTATTGCATTCGTGGTTTACCCAGAGGCCTTAACCAGGCTGCCCCTCTCTCCCTTCTGGGCCATCATCTTTTTCCTGATGCTCCTCACTCTTGGACTTGACACTATGGTGAGTGTCCCGTTTTGACCTCTGCTCCAGTCCTCCTTCTGAAGACCCCTCTCCTGGGGCTCTATAATCCAGCCCGTGGCAGGGTTTGGGCGTAGCATTATCTCAGTGTTTCCTGAAGCGATGGGTAGGGATGGTAAGGTACCTGGCCAAAGCTCAGGATAACCTTTCATTTGTGGGTGACTCAGGTGATGGTGCAGAGGAGCTGTGCTCTCTCTCTCTCTTTCCTTTTTCCATGAGAGTTTTACTTATGTTCTTCCTGCGTTGGTGTCCTTTTGCCAAAGCAAGTTCTGTGGGGCCAGATAAGGGAGAATAATGTGAAGTCAATTTTAGGGAAATTGCTCTGGGGCTGAGACTACTACAAATCTTGCTGACAGGTGCTCTAGAGTTTAGTAGTTGGGTGCAAGGAGGGTTTTTCCCTCAAGAGGAAGATCAAATGCGATGTAAACGGAAGGAAAGGAATTTACATCTCATGAATACAAAGTGAAGCTTAAAGTGTCCTAGGGGATGGATGTGAGTGCAGTCTCTGGGGGCTGGAGACAGAGCTCTAAGGTTCACATCCTGCTTAGATTCCCCTTGCTGACCTTGTGGGTTGGACCCCAGCAAGATCCTTTAGACTCATCAAGGGAAAGCAACCCCAAAGACCAACCCTCATACAAATGCCACTTGGCCTGGTGGGAGACACGAAGGACTCTTTTGAGCCTGTGGGGCTGGGCAGTGTCTCAGGCGTCCCTTCTCTGGCATCATTCCAGTTTGCCACCATCGAGACCATAGTGACCTCCATCTCGGACGAGTTCCCCAAGTACCTGCGCACTCACAAACCTGTCTTTACTCTGGGCTGCTGTGTTTGTTTCTTCATCATGGGCTTCCCAATGATCACTCAGGTAAGACGCCTGCTGGGCACAGGCTTAGGATGGGGGCAGGTTGCGGGTGGGGCAGATGTCTTTTCCGTCTCTTTACTCTTAACTCCCAGACCTTAGAATAACAGCCAAACCACTGCCATTTCCAAGCAGATGGCACCAGTCCATTAGAGATTCTGACTGCAGAGGGAAATATGTCACCTTGGCTACTAATGATACTTCTAGCGTCTTCATAATTGAGACGTAGCCTTCTTGAGCCAACGAGACAAGTGTGTCCTACTTGAAGAAAATGAAATACATGGAAATCCAGCTTCACTGACCAGAGGCATTTCCACTTGGTTACTTGTAATATCCAATATCTATAGTCACTGGAGTTTCATCTGGTCCTGAGTGTCTGCTAAGATGAGTATTTGCTCACCTGATGGATATGTATATTGCTTTTGCCGTCTCTCTGACCTTGAGCAAGTCACCACGTTGGGCCTTGGTTCCTTCATTTGTAAAAGGATGGATTGAAAGGAGATGGTCTCTAAACCTCATGTAAGAGTGAGGTAAAGACGCAGGGGGATGTATGAAGACTGCCCATTGACAGACGTGTGAGCACTGCCCATTGACACCTGAAGGGCTTATGGAGGTCAGCCACATGCAGGTGTATGGGCAGAAATGGCCATCTGTTGCTTTAAGCAGAAATGATGCAGTCTGGCTGCTTTCACACTTACATCTTCGAATGTTTGACCTCTGCCTTTTAAGAGTCAGATGTTAACTCACTTTTCTGGGCTTGTGCTGCTGATGAGCTTGGGAGTCTCTCAAGCGACTGCTTTGCTAACACAGAAAGGCCTCTGGCTTACTTGACCAGAGTTAAGTTGCTCCTCTCCACGGGAGGGGGGATCCTTCGACTCCTGTTGGCCCGTGACCCTGCTCAGGCTGGAAGGACTGGCTGCTGGAAGTGGGACACAGCCTGGATCCAGGCCCACTGACGATGCTTGTCTCTCGTCCCTGCCAGGGTGGAATTTACATGTTTCAGCTTGTGGACACGTACGCCGCCTCCTATGCCCTCGTCATCATTGCCATCTTTGAGCTCGTGGGGATCTCCTATGTGTACGGTAAGGGAACCACTGAGACGGATGCTGAGGCCAAACTGAGTGTCGCTGAGGCATCCGTGGCTGGCAGGTTTCTCCTATTTAAGAAGACAAGGCAAAGGCTTCATTGCAGTTACTTAGGAAATAGAGCTGCACCTTTATTTCCAAACTTGCCTCAATCACTTGGATCTAAAAGATGACCGATGGTGAAACTTTGTTATCAGAAACTGCTAGAACTGGGACGTGCCCTTGACAAGTGAACGTTTAATGCCTGTGGATGGTGGCCAGACTAGGGGGGAAGAGGGAGACTGCTCTGCTCCTGTGAAAGTATTTCAGGATCTTGGTACCTGTAGTCTTCACGCAGCTTGAGGTGAGGAGTAGCTTCACTGGTGGTCTCCTGATACTATAGTGAGAAAAGAGAACCTCACAGATCCGTGTGTGTGTGTGTGTGTGTGTGAGTAGCTCAATTGTGTCAACTCTTTGCAATCCCGTGGACTGTAGCCCGCCAGGCTCCTCTCTCCATGGAATTTTCCCAGTAAGAATACTGGAGTGGATTGCCATTTCCTTCTCCAGGAGATCTTCCTGACCCAGGGACTGAACCCAGGTCTCCTGAGTTACAGGCAGATTCTTTACCATCTGAACCACCAGGAAAGCCCCATCACAGATTCTTAGGAGACTTTATTAACATCATGAGAGGCTGTGATGCAAGATCTCAATCCCAGATTTTCCCAGGAAGAAACTTCCAATTCCCTTATAAATTAACTCTTCCTATCAATGGCACCCCACTCTAGTACTCTTGCCTGGAAAATCCCATGGACAGAGGAGCCTGGTAAGCTGCAGTCCATGGGGTCGCTAAGAGTCGGACACGACTGAGTGACTTCACTTTCACTTTTCACCTTCATGCCTTGGAGAAGGAAATGGCATTTCACTCCAGTGTTCTAGCCTGGAGAATCCCAGGGACAGAGGAGCCTGGTGGGCTGCCGTCTATGGGGTCGCACAGAGTTGGACGTGACTGAAGCGACTTAGCAGCAGGAGCAGAAGCAGCATCACCATAGCAACGAGCATCCTATAATCAGTGGGGCCATTCTCAAGAAGAATAGGAAAAATAAGCAGATGCCATCTTTGCCCTTCCTGGAGAGGTGTTTGTGCTTGGCTGGGGGGTGGGGTTGAGTCTCACCGGGTGACCTCTTGAGCCGTTCCTGTGTACCACCAGTCAGCACAAGCCAGTCCTTTGGGGTTCATGGCGGTGCTGACGTCCTTGTGCCTCACAGGGACATCCCTAATATAGATAAGGCCTCTATAGTAAATACCTCCTGGTATTTACTGTAGAGGAAAAATGCCAAGTGAGAAGACCCATCTGTATTTCAAAACCAAAAAGAGATGGTGAAAGGAAAGGCAGGGTATCAGTTGGATGCAGGGATGTGCTTAAGAGCCTTTTGCCTTTAATGTAATGGTTAGCCTCTTGCCCATCAGGGCTTCAGCAGCTTCTTGCTTTACTGAAAAATACATTAAAATGGAGGGTGATGGGCAGTCAAGATATAAAAAGGAAACCTCTGAAGTAAAACCTGGGTGCCCCAGAAACAGGAAAACACGCAGCCATTGCTGGGCATTGGCAGAAGAATTTATCTCAGCTGGAGTGTACATCCCCACTGCAGAGAGAGCTTAGCTTCTGGCCAGAGAAGCGGGCAGGCATGCCAGCTGTCCTGATGGCATCGGAGGCCAGACTGCCAGCACTTTGGGCTGATGAGACAGCCTCAAGCCTGCAGTGATGCTGTGATTGAAGACTTGCATTTAGCCTGAGGCTTCAAAGAGCTTCCTACCTGAGCAGAGAGAGGCTGAAATCTGGCCAGTCTGCCACAGTGAGTCCTAACTTTTTGCCCAGATACCAAAGGTGTTACTGTGGAGAGGCCTCTGGGGCTCTCTTTTGGAAACTCGAGCCCTTGGGGGTCCACACATAAGCTGAAGTCGCCAGATGGTCTGTTGGCAAAGTCAGGAAGGCACTTCTTTGCGGCACCGGCCCACGTGTAGGTAGCCATCTCATTGACCTCCTCCGCTGTCTGTAGCCTCCCTGATATTGCCCACAGAAGGCACGTTTGCATGCTTGTTTCCAATAAAACAGGGTTGTTCAGTGTGGTTTACACGCATCCGTTAAAACAGAAACCTTTGAACATTTCTGTTTTAAGGACCTAAATCTCTCTCTCCCAGCCCTCATATAAATCTGCTGGTAGATTTTTTTGGTTCCAAAGGAAAAAGTAAATCCCGAGTGCTTTTTTCCCTGGGCTCTGCTAGCCTTCCTAGGGGGATCACCCAGGCAATTACCTGGGCTCTAGAAGGCTGGTGCTGGGCCAGCTCCCAGGAGTAGGTGGAATCTGTGCTAAGCTCAGGCTGAACTTGACTCGTGTGTTGTCACCTGTGAGTGTGACCCTCTGATTTGGACCTGGAGGGAATTCTAAGAAGGGAATCTTAGAAGAAATATTTGGAGCTAACTTCATTATTAGAGGTGAAAGGAAAAGCTTGCACAAATATATGATGTATGCTTCAGATGACACTGGATTCTCTATTGAGATGATGAGCCCCCAAACAAATGCAGGTTAGTGGAAGGAAGTTCGACATGAACCCATGAAGCAAGGAAATGAACTTGACTGATTTGATCATCCTGACTGCTGAAGCTGAGAAAGAGGCAGACAAATTGCAGAGATTTGTGTTTTCTTCTCGGTTCTAATGATCTCTAGAGTCTAGATTCTAGAGGTTTCCATTCAAACATTTAAAATACATTGGGTACAACTTTCAAGTTTTATCTTTAGATCAAAAGAGCTGATTCAGGCTCTCAAGACAATGCTCTTCAAAGGCCAATATCCAGATTTGTGGTAGCTAGAAGAGTGGAACTCCCCAAGTTTGGTGTAGGAGCAATTTCTTTAACAGACTTTTACCTAATAGAGTCGCTTTGTAAAAGTGATTTGTACTTTCCTGAGAGCCAGTACAGGGACTTCCCTGATGGGGAGACCATGCATTAGCCTGCTGCCACAGAGCCCTCGGGCCTGGTAATCTGCTTGGCTCTACACTGTGAGTTTCCCGCAGGTCACAGTGTGCTCAGTGGTCTTGATCTGTTTTCTTCCACGTTGGTCAGTGACTTGTTTTATATCCCACGCGCACTTTGTCTTTCTCTCCGTCCTTGTGAGGGATGTTAGTTCCAGCAGGCAATGACTCTTACCTGGCTGGGAGCCCTAAGGCTGCCCAGAGATAAAGGAGGGCCAGACTAACCAGAAAAGGGCTCGAGAAGATGGCATTTCAGAAATAAAAGGACATAAAAGAAAGCAAGGACTGAGGCTTAGTGTTGAGCTTATTGCTAACCAAGGCAGGGAAAATCTAAGGCCACACATAACATTTTGGCTCCAAGGGATGCAGCCAAAACATCAGATTAACTGTAAGAGAATAACTGCAGGTACACACAGGGCTGGAGACCTAATTTGTGAGACCGAGGGCAAAATGAAAATCTGGAACCCCATGTTAAAAATTGTTCAAGACGGCAACAGGAGACTTAATCCAGGGGTGGCACCCTTCTCAGCACCAGGCCACACACCGGGGAGAGCAGTCCCTGCAAGACCATACTCAGACCAAAGGCAAGGGTGTGGTTCGTGAAGACAAAGGCCACGAAGTTGCACGGGCGAAGGTGATTGGTTGCTGAGGCAGGTCCTTGACTAAAACGGTTCAGGATTGGTTGGTTACATGGAGCTTGCGGTAGCCCCTTTCTGGGCTCCAGGTCTGCGTGACTGAGTCTAAAACAGTAGCTATGAGTTCACCGCTGTTTTTATTTCCTGCTGTTTTTCTGCTAGCTCAGGGAGAAGCTGTTGCTCTGATCCCTTTGCAGCTCTCTTACCCCTCCAGGTTCAAGGTCATGCAGCAGGCAGATCTCTATGCACAAGCTCCTGGCTCCAAGACCAGTTCCTCCATCTAGCGTTAGCCTTGATGAGGGACTTGGATGAGTGGGAAGGATAGAGCAGGCAGAGGAAGCCATAGGAACAAAGGCCTAGCCCTGACTCAGTAAGGGACTCTGGTGGGGGGCTTGGGCGTGAGTCAGGGTGTGGGTGGGCTGTGCTGGGTGGTGGCCAGAACGGATAGGGGATAGAGGGATTGGAGAACCTGACTCAGGGATGAGCAAGAGGTGGGAGGCTTGCCTGGTGGCTCCCACTGGTACCCTTGGGCAGCATCTGCCGGGCCACACTGCAGATCAGGCCGATCCGTCACGGGACCTGGAGTGGAGCCTGTTGGAGCAGGCGTCCAAAGCCCTCACGGGAAGGGAGGAAGCTGACTTTCCAGGGCTTGTGCTAACTCTGGAGCCCAAGTCATCTCGCTCAGTTCCAGGGCTGCTCCTGGGCATCGAACTGCCTCCTGCTGAAACTGGGCACCCACCATCCAACCCCTCCCACAGTCTGGACCCAGCTCTCCATCCCCTCTGGGGGAACCTGAGCACTTCTCCTCCCACCCCTGCTTCCCATAGGAGGCTGGCTCTGTGCGTCTTCCTCAGTCTAAACTTGAACCCTGTCACATCAGTTTCCCTAGGCAAGCTGCACACCACCATCTCCTTGGAGAATGGTTTAATGGAGAGGAAGGGTCAGGTAACAGGACTGATACTGAAAACAGAAGATTTTAGAGTCTTTTCTGTTTTGAAGAACTGAGTCCCACTTTTAGGATTTCACATGGGTTTCTGAGGTCCTCATCATTTTTTAAAAATTGTTTTTAATTGGAGGATAATTGCTGTACAATGTTGTGTTGGTTTCTGCCATACAGCAACGTGAACCAGCCATGGGAATACATGCGCCCCCGCCCTCC